>BSBK01005307.1:645000-710000 GCA_027943335.1 Chamaecyparis obtusa
TTTGCGAATCTAGGTTTGAAGGCTCCTTCTTGTCAAACCTTAGTTGATTTGTTGTGGGGTAGAAGATTGCGATTTGGCCTGCAATTGTAGAGGGTTTCAAGATGGTTCATGGGAGGTGAGATGCGGATCCATGATTGGCAGACATGTTGAGACAACTTGCTACTAGATTAGAAGCTGTTGAAATAACCTAGAGAAGAGGAAGACATCTTGAAGATTTTAGTGATGATGAAATTGAGGAAGAACACGTTGATGTAGAACCTGCACCGGTAATGGATCAAGGTGAGGAAATATTGTTGAAGGCTTTGGCAAATCTAAAGTCTACACCATACTTTAATCCTCATGAGTATAGTGGAAATTTGGATTCTGATGAATTGGTGGACTGGATCACTGAGATGGAAAAGTATTTTGAATATGAAAATGTACTTGAGAAAAAGAAGGTGAAAATTTCAAGCACAAAGTTGAGAAGTCATGCATCCTTGTGGTGGGAACATCTGTAGTTGGATAGAAAGAGGAAAGGCAAAGAAAAAATCAAGGTATGGAATAAAATGGTAAATAAATTGAAAGGAAAGTTCTTACCTTGTGATTATCAGATTAACCTAGTTAGATGAATGCAAAGTTTGAGGTAGAAAGATAGCTCAGTGAAAGAATATATTGAGGAATTATATAGATTAGATATCAGATCTGGACATGATGAAGATGTTGTGGAAATAATTGCTAGGTACCTGAACAGATTGAGAGTTTCCATCCAAGAAGAAATTAGTTTGGTCAAATTGGAGAACATTGAAGAGGCTTATCAATTTGCATTGAAAGATGAGGAGAAATTGAACAAGAGACATGAGCAAAGACAAAGAGGTAGAGGCGGTAGATTCCCTAGAGGAATAGGTAGATCTTATGGTGAAAATAGTAGATCTGAACCTAAAAAGACAAATTTGGATAAAAGCAAGACCGAGTGGAAAGGTGAAAGTTCATATAGAGGCAAAGGCAATAAATACTGAGGTGGTTATAATAGAGGTGGTTTTTGAGGAACTTGTTACAATTGTGGAGAAGAAGGACATAGATCATTTGAGGGTACACATGCAAGTAAGAGGGTCAATAGCAGTAAAAATGCTTTGGTGCAAGAAGAGTCACCGAATGAACTTGAGAAGGAAAAGAACTTGATGGTAAGGAGAGCACTTTGGAGTGAAATTAATAAGGAAGATCCGGAAAGGAAAAAGTTTTTTCAAGACCAGATGTAGAGTTTCTGATGAAGTTTGGAAGGTAATCATTCAGAGTGGTAGCTCTGAGAACTTGGCATCTGAGGAAATGGTTACAAAGTTGCAGTTGAAAAGGTTGGAACATCCGAATCCCTATCAGATTTCATGGATCAAAGATGAGAATACACTCTTGGTAAGTGAACAATGTTATGTGAATTTGAAAGTACTATGATAAGGTGTTATGTGATATCATGCCTATGTATTGTTGTCATATTTTGTTGGGTAGACCTTGGCATTATGATAGACATGCTATATATGATGAGAGATTCCATAAGTATACTATTTGGGCTGATGGAAGAAGACAAATCTCGTTACCTTTGATTGAAGAACCTGTTAGAAATGTTTGTACATCTATGAAATTTTTCTTGATGGAAGGAAGAAAGTTTGTTAAGGATTTGAAGAAGAGTGATGTATGTTTTTCTATGATTCCTAACAAACCGAGTAAGAAAATAAAGGTTAGTATCCCTAAGGAGATTGATAAGTTACTCACCAAGTATAGTGAGATCATTTCTGATAATGTACCTAATGGTTTTCCACCGAAGAGAAGCATTGATCATTGCATGGATCTAATCCTTGGAGCTAGTTTACTGAATAATGCACCACATCGGTTGACACCTACTAAGAATTAGGAATTGAACTAAAAAATTCAAGAATTATTGCAGAAAGGTTTGATCTGAGAAAGTTTGAGTCCTTGTGTAGTACCTATTGTATTGACACCTAAGAAGAATGTAGAGTGGCGAATGTGTATTGATTCCAGAGCAATAAAAAAGACAACCATGAAATATAGGTTTCCTATACCGAGAATGGATGATATAATGGACAGTTTGACTGGAGCGAAGTATTTTACCAAAATTGATTTGAAAAGTGGGTATCATCAGATTAGAATTAGAGAAGGTGATGAATGGAAGACTTTTTTCAAGACAAAAGAAGGTTTGTATGAGTGGTTGGTTATGCCTTTTGGTTTAACTAATGCACTGAGTACTTTTATGAGGTTGATGAATGAAGTTATGAAGAAATTCTTGGGTAAATTTATGATTGTTTACCTAGATGATATTCTGATATTTAGTAAGACCAGAGAAGAACATTTGTTGCATGTTAAACAAGTATTGTAGAGATTGAAAGAAGAAAAGTTGTTGATAAATCTGAAAAAGTGTTCATTCATGAAAGAGGAGATTGTGTATTTGGGATTTGTGATTTCAGCTGATGGTTTGAAGATGGATCCTGAAAAGGTTGAAGCTATTTTGAATTGGCCTACACCTGAGAATGCTAGTGAGGTAAGATCATTTCATGGTTTGGCAAGTTTTTACACAAAGTTCATTAGGAATTTTAGTTCAATTTGTAATGCTATGACTGAGACTATGAGAGGAGATAAAAGAGAATTCAAGTGGACACATGGAGCTGATAAAAGTTTTGAGACATTGACGTAGAAGGTTGCTGAATTTCCTATCTTGGCATTGCCTGATTTCAATAAGGTATTTGAAGTAGAATGTGATCTAAGTGGAAGTGCAATAGGAGCTGTGTTGAGTCAAGAAGGTAAACTTGTTGCTTTCTATTAGAGTAAAGTATTAATTATATTAATTAACTTTACTCCCTTCTTAAGATGTTAACTCATTTTTCTTTAGTTAAACGCACATGCACTAGTTGTTTTAAATATAAACTTGCATGCATTAGTCATGTAATAGTTAAACTAATTATTACATGCACTAGGGTTTTCCTTTCAAGGCTTTCGATCTCCTTTATAAGTATGATCCATTGTACATTCTATTCATTCATTATTTGAGGATATTTTATTCTTCATATTTTTGAGTCAAACCCTTGCCCTCTTCTTGTCTCTACTTCCTTGTAATAGATTTTTGTATGCAGGTGATCTTCGGGTTTTGTGGATTTGTATTGCTCAAATCCTACATGGTATCAGAACCTAATATTCTATAGCTTGTTCACATTTGAAGGATTCAACTTTGAGATTTTTTGGCAGTTCGAGGCAGTACAGATTTTAGAAAATAAAAAAAATATATTTCAAAAAATTACGCAGCCCACACTCCACTGCCACCCCTGCTCCACTGCCGCGGTCAGAACTTAACCAGAGATTTATCAAAAAAAAACCCCTTCTAAAAAATATGGCTGAGACCTCTTCTTGTCTAGAACTTCTGATCCCACATAATTATCACACATGGAAAACCCTGATGACATGACTTCTCCATTCAAAAGGGCTCTGGTCTTATCTAGATGTAGTGCAACCAGTATTACAGAGGCCCTTTGAGATCATGCAACATCAAAACAAGATGGATGAGGCTATGGGGCTAATTTCTTTACAAGTATCAGATAGCTTGCAGTTTTATCTTGATGGGTGCAATACCCCTCTAGATATGTGGACCAAGCTTAACACCTTGTTTGGTATAGTGAATGAGTTCAGAGCACTTCAGATTGAGGTAGAGCTTACCTCTCTTCTACCTAATTCTTTTCCCTCTATTGATGTCTTTCTGATGAAGCTCAAACAACAGATATCTTTGTTACATGGATGTGGAAAGCAAAAGACTGATAAAGAGTGCATTTATCTGATTCTGTCTAAGCTTAGGGGAAACTTTCAGATCTTCTCTTCTACCTTTCATTCTACCATGGACGCTTTGCGACCTAGATTCACCATGCCCACTTTTGAGGTGTTCTGTGATCGTTTGACTAGAGAGCAAGCCAAACTTACTTAGTTGGACTCTTTAACAAGATCAAAGAACCAAGCATTGGTTGCCCAACCATCCAAGGGAAAGAAGAAGGAGAAGCCCAAGCCCAAGACAGATTCAGCTGGTAGTGAGAATCCCTCCAAGCCACCTCCAAAATCAGATCCAAAGAAATCTACTCTAAAAGGAAAATCTTCTAAGTCTGGCGAGTCTTCCTCCAAGACTATGAAGTACATAGGTGATCCTTGTAGTTTTTGTGGCAAGGAAGGGCATCTTGTTTCTAGGTGTTGGAAATAACTTGAGGCACTAGAAGAAGTCATGCAGAAGCATAGTCTTGCTCCTTTGAAGCCTCCACCTCCTCCCATCGGGAAAGGACATGCTCTTTCTGCTCGAGCTTTAACTTCCACTACTCCATGGATCATTGATTTAGGTGATTTGCACCATATGACACACTCACCCAGTGTGGTTACCTCACTTGCTCAAAGTGTTACTACACAGATTGTAGTTGGTGACTCAACATTACTTTTAGTTACAGGTTCTCTATAGGATGTTCTTTTGGTTTCGGCCATTTCTACGAACCTCATGTCTGTTTATCAGATTTGTCATTCTGGCTCTAGTAAAATAGTTGAGTTCTCACCACATGATGTGGTTATTCAAGACCTCCATGATCCTGACTTGGTTATTGCTACTGGGAGTGTTGATTTAGAGACTCACTTATACTAGTTTGATGGCTTTGAGAGCTCTGATTCTACTGGTGTTTCTCTTTTTGCTCATGTAGACACAGTGAGCAAGCTTTGGCATGAGCATTTTGGCCATGTCAACTATAGATATTTATAGCAGATGAGTACATAGGAGCTAGTGTTTGGGCTACCTTAGGTCTCTTGTATTGACAGTGTTTGTTGAGGTTGTGTGCTTGGAAAACATCACAGAGATCCTTTTCCATCTGGTAGATCCTCATGTGCTCTCGCACCTTTGGAGTTGATACAAAGTGATCTTATGTCATTTCCCACTCCTTTTTCTGGTGCTAGATATGTACTCACCTTCATTGATGATTTCTCTAGACGCACATGGGTGTACTTCTTGAAGTAAAAGTATGATGTCTTTGATTCATTTTGAATCTTTAAGACATTTGTAGAGAAACAATCTGGTCTTTCTATCAATTTATACACACTGACAATGGGATGGAATATGTGAATCAGTCTTTCACAGATTTTTGCACTGAGCATGGTTTACAACATCAGTTCACAGTTCCTCATACCCCTTAGTAGAATGACATTGCAGAGAGAAAGAACAAAACATTACAAGAGATGGCTAATTGCATGCTATAGTCACAAGCTATGAGTGCTTCCTTTTGGGCTGAGGCTATCAATTGTGCCAACTATATTCAGAATTGGATGCCTCATAAAACATTACAACATTTGACTCCTGAGGAGGCTTGGACTCATGTCAAGCCTGATGTTTCTACATTCTAAGTTTTTGGTAGTGAGGCTTGGGCATTTATTCTAGATGCTCAGAGGAAATCCATGGAGAGGAAAAGATGACCACTCATATTTGTTGGCTACTATGAGGATGTGAAGGTGTATAGGTTGTTTGATCCTAATTCCAGAGAAGTCTTGTTTCAACAAGATGTTCAGTTTGATGAGCGCTATCCTCAGATGGATCCTCCATCATCAACTTCTTCTTCACTACCTAGTTCTTCATCTACTCCTCTACATGATTCTTTCTCCTCTGAGGAAGAATCAGATGATGCTCCACCTTCCACACCTCCACATGCCATTCCACATGTGCTCAAATGGGCTTGTGATACTATTGATGCAATTGGATCTTTGGCAGGTGATCCTTTAGACACTTGTCATACTCATGCTTAGATATCTAGTACTGGTTTACTAAGTCATGCTATTTCAAATGATCCACAATGATTTTTAGAGTCGACAGGTCATCCTGAGTGGGATAGGGCTATGGATGAGAAGTATTCTTCTTTGATGAAGAATCACACTTGGGATCTTTGTCCTCTTCTGAAAGGAAGGAAGTTAGTTCGGTGAAAGTGGGTGTACCATACCAAGTATGCTGCTGATGGTTCTATTGATAGGTATAAGGTATGTCTTGTGGCAAAGGGATTTTGACAGGTGGATGGTATTGATTACTTTGAGACCTTTGCTCATGTTGCCAAGATGAACTCTATTCACCTTGTACTTTCACTTACAGCTTCTCAGGGATGGACAGTCTATCAGAGGGATGTAAAGAGTGCTTTTTTGCATGGAGATCTACAGGAGGAGATCTACATGGAGCAGCCTCAAGGTTTTGTGTAGGACTCTTCTATGGTGTGTAGACTTCAAAAGTCTCTATATGGTCTCAAACAAGCCCCTAGGGCTTGGTATGAGAAGATGAATTCTTTTTTGCTTGCCTCACACTTCACACGCTATCATTCTAATCCTACCATGTACATTCAGTGTCATGGAGCTGATCTATTGATACTTGTGCTATATGTTGATAATCTCATCATTATAGGTAGCTCATCATCTATGATTTAGAGTGTTCAACGTGCATTGAGAGAGTAGTTTGAGATGACTGATCTTGGACTTCTCCACTATTTTTTTGGCCTACAGGTTATTCAGTCTTTGGATGGGATTTCCATACTTCAGGAGAAGTATGCTCTTGATATGCTTCAACGGTTGTTTTATCTACCATGTGCTCAACTCCTACTGTGGATCCCACATTATACAAAGCACTAGTGGGTAGTTTTTTGTACCTGACACACACACGTCCTGATATTTCCTTTGTGGTTGGCCTTGTCTCTTGATTCTCACATGATCCTCATGAGAGTCATTGGCAAGTAGCCAAATGTATCTTGAGGTACATCTGGGGCACTACTTCTTATGGCATTCACTATACATCAGGGGATTCTCACATTATTGGTTTCATAGACTCAGATTGGGCTGGTGATACTATTGATTGATGGTCTACTTCTGGCTTTGTCTTCTGTCTTGGTTTTGGTCCTATCACATGATCTTGCAAGAAGTAGAAAGTTCATGCCTTATCATCTATAGAGGTAGAGTACCACGTAGCTGTACAAGCTAGTCAGGAGGTTTTATGGCTTTGCCAGTTGATGACAGAGTTTGGTTTTCCTCTTGATAGTCCCACTATTCCTTGGTGTGACAATCAGAGTGCCATACATATTTCTCGCAACCTGATTGAGCATTAGAGGACCAAGCACATCGAGCTTCATATGCACTTCATCTAGCATTTGATTCAGGATGGCTCTTTGAGATTGGAGTATATTCCCACTATTGAGCAGGTTACTGACATCTTCACCAAACCTTTTGCATCCCTGCGATATCTTCAGCTGCGTTCTATGCTTAGGGTGAAGGAAGTTGTCCTTAGGGGGTCTCAGTGATGAGGCCTTCCTTCCTTCTATTTCTATCTCTTTTTGGAGTAGGGTTTTTTCCCACTGGGTTTTCTATATTTCTCCATTTTATAGAGATTTGGTTGTGTTGGGTACCTCATCAGGCCATGTTGCCGGGACCCATTTTTACGCTTTCAACACTATAGTTTCCTTTTCTTTCTTCTTGCATTGTTTGTAGCTTCATTGTTGCTCATCTTAAGGGGGGGTGTTAGAGTAAAGTATTAATTATATTAATTAAATTTACTCCCTTCTTAAGATATCAACTCATTTTTCTTTAGTTAAACACACATGCACTAGTTGTTTTAAATATAAACTTGCATGCATTAGTCATGTAATAGTTAAACTAATTATTACATGCACTAGGGTTTGACTTTCAAGGTTTTTGATCTCCTTTATAAGGATGATCCATTGTACATTCTATTCATTCATTATTTGAGGATATTTTCTTCTTCATATTTTTGAGTCAAACCCTTGCCCTCTTCTTGTCTCTACTTCCTTGCAATAGGTTTTTGTATGCAGGTGATCTTTGAGTTTTATGGATTTGTATTTCTCAAATCCTACACTTTCTTTAGTGAAAAGTTGAATGATGCAAAAATGAAATACTCTATGTATGATCAAGAATTCCACGCTATTGTTCAAGCCTTGAAGAAATAGATACATTATTTGATATTGAGTGAATTTATATTGTATACCGATCATAAAGCTTTATAGTATTTGGGTAGTCAAAATAAGTTGAATCAGAGACATATGAAATGGGTTGAGTATTTTCAAAGTTATACATTTGTGATAAAACATAAGAGTGGAGTCACTAACCGAGTTGCAAATGCATTGAGTAGAAGAATATCTTTGATGACTGAGATGAAAATTTAAGTTCTTGGTTTTGATGACATGAGAGATTCTTATGAATTTGATCTTGATTTTTATGAGTCATGGAGAAAGTGCAGAGAACCTATTCAAGATCAACCGAGTACTAAATGGGAAGAATATTTCATTCAAGGAGGTATGTTGTTTAAAGACATTCAGTTGTGTATATCGAGAGGATCAATGAGAACTAATTTGATAAAAGAGAAACATAGTAGTGGTTTGGATGGACATTTTGGTGTTGACAAAACATTGAATTTTCTTAAGGAGAAATACTTTTGGCCACAGTTGTATAAAGGTATTCAAAAATTTGTGAAAAGTTGTGGAGTTTGTCAAGTTGCAAAAGGAGTAAGTCAGAATACTAGATTGTATACACTGATTTCTGATCCTGAGAAACCTTGGATTGATATCAGTATGGATTTTGTTCTTCGCTTACCAAAGACAGTAAGAGGTAATGATTCTATATTTTTTGTTGTGGATAGATTTTCTAAAATGGTACATTTTATACCTTGTAGAAAGACATCAGATTTAGTACATATAATAGATCTTTTCTTTAAGGAAATTGTTAGATTACATGGATTAGCGAGGAGTATTATCTTTGACTGAGATAGTAAATGTGTTGGATACTTTTGGAAGACCCTTTAGAGAACGTTTGGCACTGAGTTGAAATATAGTTCTACATTTCACCCACAGACCGATGGACAAACATAAGTTGTGAATAGAATCTTTCCTGAAATCTTTTGAGATGTTTAGTTGGAGACACATTGAGCAATTGGGATTATGTGTTGGCATAAGCAGAGTTTGCATATAATAATTCAATGAATAGGAGTACTAGAAAAACACCTTTTGAGATTGTAAATGGCATACAACTGAGAGGTATATCAGATTTGAGGGATATTGTTTATGAAAGAAAGAGAAGTGCTGAAGGAGTAAAGTTTGCTGAGTACATGAAGACATTGCATGAAGATGTGAAACATAAGGTAGAGAAAAGTAATTAGAAATACAAAGACAAAGCTGATAGATCAAGAAGACATAAGACTTTTGCAGTTGGTGATGAAGTAATGGTTCATTTGAAGAAAGGCAGGTTTCTAGTTGGAACATATGAGAAGTTGAAAATGAAGAAGTTTGGTCCTTGTAAGATTTTGAAGAGATTTGACAATGGAAATGCTTATGAGATTGAGTTACCTGATGACATGGATATATCACCTATTTTCAACATTTATGATTTGTATGAGTATCATGAGTCAGATGAAGAAATGACAATACTGAATGATTATCCTAAGAAACAGATAGAAGAAGTTGAGTAGATTTTGGAACAAAGAATTGATAGAAGTACAAGAGGAAAATAGTATATGGAATATCTGGTAAAGTGGAAGAATAGACCGATTGAAGACAGTTCATGGATTTCACAATCCGAGTTGGATTCAGCTCAGATCGTACCCGCTTCATGATTCGGAGAATCATTTCAAATAACCCTAGGTGTCTGATGCATGAGCATCTTGGGTCCTTGGAAATCCTATGTCACCAAAAACATGT
Source organism: Chamaecyparis obtusa (assembly GCA_027943335.1). Taxonomy (NCBI): domain Eukaryota; kingdom Viridiplantae; phylum Streptophyta; class Pinopsida; order Cupressales; family Cupressaceae; genus Chamaecyparis; species Chamaecyparis obtusa. The sequence goes on from BSBK01005307.1 coordinate 654,726, forward strand.
TTGTATTTTCCTGTGTTGCTCGGTTCATGCTTTGACCAAGTTGGTTTGGTGTTGCTCGGTTTCCTTTATTTACTAAGGTTGCTCGATTATTTCCCTAGTGCTTAGTGGTGCTTGTCTGGTGCTCAGTTATCCTTGCTGACCGAGTTGTTTGTTTTAGTTTCTTGTTGAGGCTGAATCTTGCAATTAATTATGGTTGCAGATTTAATGCTGGAATCTATCATTGGGAAGCATGTGGACCTAGATCTGGTCATTCCTTCCATTGATGGTGGATCTAAAGGCTGACTTGTTCGGTAGCCTCTTGTATATAATGTAATCTTTGTTTGTAGTTTTGGGACATCATTTTAGGACATCAGAGATATAAACTAGAAGATAGAAGATTGTTCACTACTACATTTGGGGCCAAATTTTGACAGGTAACTTTTTCTTACGAATTTGGTGTTTTTTTGTTTGTAATAATCCCTGATGATGTCGGTATTCTGATGGGTGTTTAATTGACCATTGAAACTCTGACAGATTTGGGGTATACATTTAAAAAAAAAGTGAAACAACCTCATCATTTTTATTTTGATTGGAGAGCGGGAGAAAAGGAGCGAAAGCTGAGCACGAGAGAAGGTATGTGATTTCTTTATCTTTCAATCCTTTGGCATCATATTCGAATGCATTTCATTTTATTGTTGAGGGAGTTGCTCTCTGAAATGACCGCATTCTACTGGTGTCATGCCCTAGCCAGTGCTATATCTCTATTATTTGATGTTATTGGTGTTTGTGCTCAAGGATATCGATTCATTGTATTCAAATGTTTGGATTCACGTTTGTTGATATTACTGGCATATGTGTTTAATGATGCCATTGTATATTGCTGTCATTGAAATGACCACATTCTACTAGTGTCATGCCCTAGCCCGTGCTTTAACTCTATTATTTGATGTTATTGGTGCTTGTGCTCAAGGATATCCATTTTTTTGAAATGTTGACTGTGGTTATCAAATGGACAGCCTGTGAGCTTCTAGCTAAGCGTCATTTGTATTGATAGCTTAGGGCATCAAATGTATTGTATCATTGATAGTTGAGACTTTGTTAAAAGGAAATAGGACAAAGAACGATTTTTATTTAGTTTCTCTATTTTGATCCTTAAGTGGCTTACAACCCTAGAGAAGTATATGCAGATTTACAGATCCAGTTGTAGGATATATAGCAGCCGATAATTCATAAGAAATCCATGCATCCAATTTGAATAGCAATTAATACAAAGAAATAGGGTCCTCCAATAGCCCAATCATTCGGACCTTGACTGTCCCCTCAACTAGTGACCCTTCAAAATCGGGTTATCATGCAATCAGTGAGTGATCCTTCATTCTCTTGGTCTGCCCTACATCCAAACATATTGGAAATACACAATACAATGATAACAAGTCTTTCACAATCCCCCTTCCCCCAAGGAACACTATCAACCATCCCTTCCACATAGCATTTCACTGTTTTATGAGTGGATTGTGCAAGAACAATTAACATTAAACAAGGAGCAAACTCCTCAACACATCTTGGAAACCATTGAATTCAATAATAAATGAAACCTAACACCAACACTATTCCTTTCATAGTTGCAGGATACATAGCAGTCGATAATTCACAAGAAATCCATGCATCAAATTTTTATAAGGATATCCTACTAATCAATAGGAATTTTTTTGATATGACCAATGATTATGCATTTTGATGGCAGTGTGCTAGTTCAAAAGGATAATATAAATCTGAAATAATTTTTTCTGATTTTCTCAAACTATAAATGTGGTTAAAGTGAAAATATTATGTGGAAAACCCACAAACAAAGCTAGCAAATGATTGTACATCAAATTATTCCTATATTCATTCAAGTATTGCTATGCTTCAACTACCTGACCTTTGAGATTCATCTAGAGGAATGTGTAGCTTTAAGATAGAGTTACTTCTTGGGCCTTACAATAGGGTGGAATATGATCAAGATTTGTTTAGGCTGTATCTTTCTTAGTCCCATTGTTAGGTTCTTACGGTTCATGGTTTGAATCTATTATGGTTGTGTAAGGGATTTGTAGATTCTTTTTCTAACATAATTATTGGACACCATGATTGGAACAACTGGTTGTTGTCTATTGTACACATGAATCATAACTGTCAATGGTTCTTTGTGTTCAAGAATTCATTGATCAATCTTTGAGATTTATTGTCCTAGCTTTAAAAGAGTGATAAAAGATATAGTGAATGCTATCTTTTCCAAGTGTTTTGTGGGTGCCATTATCTTCTAGGAGTAATTGCTGGAACCAAATTATGTTCTTTGCCTCTAGTAAATATTGCAGACACAATCATCTTGTTGGTGAAGGGTTGCTTCCATCCCCATGAGGCACTATTGCATGGTTTCCATTCCCTTGTAGTATAGTGAACCTAATTTAATACAAGTGTGCACTATTTTGGGATCCATAATTTATGGCCCCTACACTGTGGTTGTTATCCTAAGATAGGCCTACCTTTCCATATAATAAGAGGCCAACATGAAACAAACATCCAGAAGTTAGGGGGTTGTTCCCTGTCCATAATTTATTATTTAAGTGTTAAGTGATGATGGGTATATCATGTAATTCATACCTAGTGTGTCTCTTTCTTTCTCTCCACATTTCACATTAGGAGTATATGCCATCAAATACCAATGAAATCAACTATTGGTCAAATCTAATCAAAATTGCAGTATAAAGATTAAAATAGATCTTGAAGAAATACGGGAACCATTTTTGACAGATATTGTACAAACGAAGAGAATAATCCCAAGAGGAAATGCTTCAATGTGGAAAAATTGAAGGACAATATTTTACTTTTATATGGACATCTGCAATGTTTTTGATATATTTCTGAGATAACAAAACCATAGAAAGAATAGCATATAGAAGAAAGTAAAGAATAATGATCATATTTTGAGATATTGTGGAAACTTAAAGGAAATAATGCTTGGTGGGGTTATCATGCAATCAGTGAGTGATCCTTCATTCCCCCCTCTTCTAGTGACCTTTCAAAACCAGATTATCATGCAATCAGTGAGTGATCATTCATTCTCTTGGTCTGCCCTGCATCCAAACATATTGGAAATACACAATACAATGATAAAAATCCTTTCACAATCCCCCTTCCCTCAAGGAAAACTATCAACATCCAGACCTTGACTGTCCCCTCAACCAGTGACCCTTCAAAACTGGGTTATCATGCAATCAGTGAGTGATCCTTCATTCTCCTGGTCTGCCCTGCATCCAAACATATTGGAAATACACAATACAATGATAACATGTCTTTTACAATCCCCCTTCCCTCAATGAATTACTATCAACATCCGGACCTTGACTGTCCCCTCAACTAATGACCCTTCAAAATTGGGTTATCATGCAATCAGTGAGTGATCCTTAATTCTCCTGGTCTGCCTTGCATCCAAACATATTGGAAATATACAATACAATGATAACAAGTCTTTCACAATCCCCCTTCCCTCAAGGAACACTATCAACAAGTGACCCTTATTCTTATCAGCCATATCCAATGTTTCATTGAAGTCACGACCAAGAATGAAGGTCACCTTACCCATACCATTCATGGATTTTGAAATGTTGTTCCAAACTCTTGAAATTTTTTCTATTGCTTCTTGTTGCTTCTTTAAATACTTCTTCTACCACAATGTCCTCCTGCCCCATCTTCTTGATCTTCCTGGCTAAAGCGGATGAATCCACACATAATAACCCAAAATGAAGGGTTTTGTATCCTTTAATGAATCTTAGTCACTGGTAATGCATGGACAGTCAAACCAGTAGTCTCTAAAGCATTCAATAAGTGAATATGAATGTTTGAAAACTTTCCTCTCAACTTCCCCAACCACTCCTAATTAGTTAGAGGGATATTTCAAGAATCTCCACTATTCCTATCCTTACCAACAATTCTTAAACATACTTTATCTGATATGATAATAACATGCTAAACTAAACCAATGGCATGTTCTTCATGTGGTACAAGAAATATTTGGCTATCAAATCTTCCTTCGTGCAAGCTGAGCACGAGAGAAGGTATGTGATTTCTTCATCTTTGATTGGTATCTTTAACAGGCAATGTCTTTCGAGCCTCTGGCATCATATTCGACTGCAAATTTCAAATGCTTTGCATTTTATTTGATCATGAATGCTCACTAAAATGACCGCATTCTACTAGTGTTGTGCCCTAGCCCGTGCTTTATCTCCATTATTTGATGTTATTGGTGCTTGTGCTCAAGGATATCGATTCACTATTTTCAAATGTTTGGATTCACGTTTGTTGATATTACAATTCATCATATCAGATAAAGTATGTTTAAGAAGTTTTAGTGTCTAAACACTCAACTAATCCCTCTAATCGATTAGGAGTGGTTGGGGAAGTTGAGAGGAAATTTTTCAAACATTCATATTCACTTATTGAATGCTTTGGAGACTACTGGTTTGACTGTCCATGCGTTAATGTTTAGAAGAGATCAATGAAGTATTTAAAGACATTCTTACATGTTTGGAGAGGTTTAAGAGGCACTTATCATGACTGTACCCTCACAAACAATGACATAGACTGGTTTTACTAAGTTTCCTTTCTCTATTTTGAGGTTTCCTTTCTCTGCCGCAGGGGTATAGTCAGAGGGTTCATTGAGAAAATGATACTTTGAATGGTTACTATGAATATGAATGATTTGATATAGCATATTTCTCATTTTACTTGAAGTTTGGAATAGCTTGTGTAAGGGTGAAAGTAGTTTTGATCATTTTGGTCGTGATTGTTCCTCTACACAGTCAGAAAATGTAACTGTCTAATGATTATATGTAATGTTGAATGGATTAAATGCTTTATTCTTGGTAGAAGTGAATGGAAGGAATAGTGTTGGTGTTAGGTTTCATTTATTGTTGAATTCAATGGTTTCCAAGATGTGTTGAGGAGTTTGCTCCTTGTTTAATGTTAACTGTTCCTGCACAATCCACTCATACAACAGTGGAATGCTATGTGATTGACAATTTCATACAATTGGTCCTTTGGCGTGTATTAAATATAATCCAGTCACTTATTGAATGCTTTGTAGACTACTGGTTTGACTGTCCATGTGTTACCAGTGTCTGAGATTCATTAAAGGATACAAAATGCTTCATTTTGGGGTTATTGTGTGTGGATTCAAATGTAGGTTTGTTTTGGTTAATGTTTAGAAGAGATCAATAAAGTATTTAAAGACAATCTTACATGTTTGGGGAGGTTTGAGAGGCACTTATCATGACTGTAGCCTCACAAACAACGGCATAGACTGGTTTTACTAAGTTTCCTTTCTCTATTTTGAGGTTTCCTTTCTCTGCCGCAGGGGTACAGTTAGAGGGTTCATTGAAAAAATGATCCTTTGAATGGTTACTATGGATATGAATGATTTGATATAGCATATTTCTCATTTTACTTGAAGTTTGGAATAGCTTGTACTTGAAGTTTGGAATAACTTGTGCTTGTGCTGGAATTCTTGGTAGAAGTGAATGGAAGGAATAGTGTTGGTGTTAGGTTTCATTTATTATTGAATTCAATGGTTTCCAAGATGTGTTGAGGAGTTTTCTCCTTGTTTAATGTTAACTATTCCTGCACAATCCACTCATACAATAGTGAAATGCTATGTGATTGACAATTTCATACAACTGGTCCTTTGGCATGTATTAAACAAAATAGAATTTTCAGCATATTATTATAATTCTATTTCTTTGTTCTAAACATGACATTGGTTCGGTTTTGTAAAAAAAAATTCATGTACAATTTTTTTTTTCTATTTTTTCCATTTTATAACCACAGTCAACATTTTAAAACAGTGAATAACATCAAATAATAGAGATAAAGCATGTGCTAGGGCACGACACCAGTAGATTAAAACCGAACCAATGACATGTTTACAACAAAGAAATAGAATGATAATAATATGCTGAAAATTCTATTCTGTTTAATACACGCCAAAGGACCAGTTGTATGAAATTGTCAATCACATAGCATTTCATTGTTGTATGAGTGGATTGTGCAGGAACAATTAGCATTAAACATAGCCATTGTTCTCTTTACTTTCTCAAATCTCTGCAAGTCAAGAACATTAGATTTGTATAATATATTGTTAGTATCCCTTTTCCATGGGTCCTAGGTCTTTGGGTCCATGGAAAGGAAATAGATTACAAAATAAACTTCAAAACAAAGGAAAAACTTAGCAAATTTGGTCTAATTCACTGTAGATGAAGGAACAGTCATGCTAATAGTTCTTCTAAGTCTTCCAAAACATTTATTAAACTCCCCTAAAGTCCTATTGGATCCCCAAATTGTTTAATCCAATCAACTTACATCAGGATCATGAGAAACTTCAAAGGATTAAAAACATTACTTGGAACAGTCAAATCATTATGCTTTCAAATCAATTACCTATCGACATATCCCTTGCGAGGGAGAGAAGCCAAACACATAAAGAACATGCACATAAACATGGTAGTTGAAAAACTTAAATGGAATACACTAAGAAGTACCAAATGATGAATGCTCAATTGTTGTAATGGCAAAGTATCAAAACCGTCCATTTCTAGAACTTGATTTTATAGTCTAAATGATTTTTCTATAGTCGTAATGATTTTTCTAGAACTTGATTTTGTAGTCTTAATGATTTTTCTATAGTCCTAATGATTTTTCTATAGTACTCTTAATGATTTTTCTAGAACTTGATTTTCTAGTCTTAATGATTTTTCTATAGTCCTAATGATTTTTCTATACTCTTAATGATTTTTCTTTCGTCCTAATGTTTGTTGCTCTTGATAAATTAGGCCTTGAATTTGAATTTTTATTCACTATTTTATTTCAACTTGATATTTCATTCATTTTTCATATACACAGAGACTACACATGCTGATAAAAAAATGAGCTATTTGATTAAGGTTAACTATTCGTGATTGTAAATAGTCAATATTTCTGATGGTACTCCTTGGTGTATTTCATTTTAAAATAATCATGTTTCTATGGCTATGATAAATGTCCCTTTGTGTTGAGAAAATTAGAGTTGAAAAAATGGTTGCAAACAAATCATCCTTCTTCCACCAACATTCTAGTCAATGTACAAGTAACGAGTCATTCCATTCAAGAAAGACCATGTTTGACAATATCAACATAGAACAAAATAAGGAGTATGCAAAATTTAATGATTGTATCTTCCATTTGGGCCACTTCAAATGCATAGGTGATGCACATGCATATTTGCTTGAGCACTATTGGGAGCTTACCCAACAACACATGTACTATTGTGAAAATCACCACAAATCTATTTGCTGCTGGGTCTATCATATACCTTCTATGATCAAATCTAATATGCACAGGTGATGAACATTCAGAGTTGCCTAAGAAGTACTTTGAGTAGTCCTCCTACACATGTACTATTGTGAAAATCATCACAAGTCCATTTGTTGGAGGGCTACTCAAAGTACACATGTTTGGAGGTCTGAAGGAAACAAGAGAATTTGAAGAGTCATGAGTCTTAAGATTGTACTGAATATAGCCAAGCTTCATTCAATGGTACATTCAAACATGAAACAAACCATTCTTAAACTAGATTAAACTAGTAAACCAAAGGACATACTGATTATACGTAAACTAGTAAACCAAAGGACATGCTTTTACTACTAAGTCTCTATTTTTTGGGCATACTGATTATGAGTACTTGACATATATCACAAATGTTGCTAATTAAGGTTGGCGGATGATTACGCCTATCCTGAAAAAAGACTGTCAAATCATTATGCTTTCAAATCAATTACCTATCGATGCATCCCTTGCGAGGGAGAGAAGCCAAACACATAAAGAACATGCACATAAACACGACAACTAAAAAACTTAAATGGAATACACCAAGAAGTACCAAATGATGAATGCTCAATTGTTGTAATGGCAAAGCAATATCCGAACTGTCCATTTATAGAACTTGATTTTTCTATATTCCTAATGATTTTTCTTATTTCTTGTATGTGCTTGGTGACAGGATTTTGAACATTGTTGACATACTTAAATGGAATACACAATACCAAATGATGAATGCTCAATTGTTGTAATGGCAAAGCATCAGAACCGTCCATTTCTAAAATTTGATTTTGTATAGTCTTAATTATTTTTCTATAGTCCTAATGATTTTGAAAATTGTTGACAAAGAGTGTTTCTTTTTTTTATTATAGTATAAATGATTTTTCTATAGGCGTAATGATTTTTCTTATTTCTTGTCTTTTGTCCCTTTTTGATTTCCTATGTCTGTGCTTCGTGATAGGATTTTGTCACCTTCTTTTGATGGTATATTTCATTCAGTCTATGTGGAATACTATTTTGTTCACTATTTTATTTCAGCTTCATATTTCTTTCATTTTTCATATACACAGAGACTACACATGCTGATAAAAAAATGTGCTATTTGATTTAGGTTTACTTTTCATTATTGTAAATGGTTAATATTTCTGATGGTACTCCTTGGTGTATTTCATATAAAAATAATCATATAAAAATAATAAATGTAGTAACGATGGTGCGGTGCATTATTGATATATAGGCTCGATGACTCTTGTCAATGTGCCAAATTGTCAATGTGGTGGTGGGCAGTGTGTGTTGAAGACTTCACGGACATCGAACAACCCTGGACGACAATTTTGGTGCTGCCCAAATAGAAAAAAGGTTGCCGATGTGTATATATTTAATGTTTCTAATGTAAATACTATTCATTATAATATAATAACTAATGTAGACTGGGCATCACAGGGAAATAATGGTTGCAGATACTTTAGTTGGGTCAATGACAACTCATCTGCATCTATCCACCCATCTCCACTTATCCGTGATGAAGGATTTGAGTGTAAAACATGTCAGGCTAGGGAAAATTCAAATTATATTTTTACGATGCCTTCTCTGTATTGTAATCACATATCTTTGTTGCAACCATATGTAGAGATGAACTCAGGAATTAGTTAGTTTAGTATTTTCATATTGTAACTAATATTTTAATATGGATATGACGTAACTTCTCTTTGCCTCAAGTGCACATATATATGGTTTACATCTTTTTTTAGAATAATTCTTCATGTTTATGGCTCAGGTGAGCCCTAATCTGCTATCAATCACATGATTTAACGTATAGTGTTTTCTTGGTTGTTCCATTTGTTCCTTGACCTTGACTATGGATTGAATATCATTTTCAAGCTTGAGCGTGGCTTCGTACCACGCACCGTCCATAGACTTGTTTGCAACGCTTATTTACAAACGTAAATAATGCATTGAACGTAATCTATGAATGTTGCGTGTATGAAGTCTTGCTGAAGTTTGAGCATCCTCCCTTTATTCCAATGAGGGATTGGAATGAGTTCATTTTGAATGCAAAGGAGAAAGGGGATACTCAAAGAGGAATTACACCAGCAAATGGGAGAAGGTATAAATATTTTAATAGATTTTTATTATTAAATAATGAAATTTGCATATACTAGTGTTCTAAGCGTCCTCATTACATGATTTAAGGTCTTACTCCATGAAAAAATTAAATTAGACTTACTATCCAAAATACATAAAAAACATGCACATAAACATGACAACTGAGAAACATAAATGTAGATTTCACAATAGTTGAGAAATATAATTTTAGGCATCATAGTCACAATCTTTTGGAGACAACGTAATTGAGTTGTGTACCCAAGTGGTGTAGAGAAACTTCTGCACCCCCAATTCCAAGTTGAATACATCTATTGGAGGACCTTGTATTCATGAGAAATAAATGTAGTCAACTTGGAATCGGAGGTGCAGGAGTTGCTCTCCACCGTCTGGGTATACAATTCAATTACATTGTCTCCAAAAAATTGTGACCATGATGCCTACAATTATGTTTCTCAGCTGTTGTGTCCCAGGACCCCTTATGACCCTTTACGACCATTTACAATCCCTAAGAATACATCTTAGAGGTCTTAAAATGTCGTAAAGGGTCATAAAAGGCTCCTAGGAGGGGCCAGATGAGCTTCCACCTTCACGTGGTTGGCCTTGTTAAGTAGAGAATGTTTAACTATTCTCAAAACAAAGAGAAGCTCAATAATTTAAGGTCTTAGTCCATTGAGATGCTAAAAAAATGACAGGAATCAATGATGGAGAGTTTTTAGATTTTGAGAAGACGTACATGGAGTGGAGGCCAGATTGAGTACGAGTGCAGAGTGTTAATAATTATAGCCTTTCGGCCAAGATCAAATTAATCGAATAAATACCCTTGTGCGATTTATAATAATGAGATTATTATTTCATTTATATATGTGTTGGTTGAATTAGTTAAGGGCCCAAGGTCGGCCTCTTGGCTTTAACATTAAATATATTTAATAAGACTAGGTCGACCCTCTTGAAGATAATCCAATTCATATATATATGGTGTTGGATTCTAGGGAGAGAAGCACCAAAAACATAATGTGCTTCCCTCCCCCAAAACCTTGATTCTCTGCCTTAAGCAAACTTAGATCAACATATATTGGTGTGAAAGATAAGCAGTGTCAGTTAATAGATAAGAACAAGTCTGAGCATGAATAAAGATTAGATTATGATCTGATCCATACAACCAGTAATTATTGGCAATGTTAACTACGAGTTGATTAGGGCTGGAAGCCTCTATTAGGACTAGACTCTTCCTCAATACACTAACACTAAGGTACTAATCAGGTTCTCCTCAACACCTTTGATAGTACGGTTTGGAGGCATATAGACTGGAGTATACTTGGTTGATATCCAGGTATCTTCTATCCCTTCTTGTTTACTTTATTCTATGTTTAGCTATGTTAGATCTCTATAGTTTATTCATTCCAGAGTAGAATCTAAGATATATCAACAAGAGATGATGATTTAGTAACCTACATCTAGAAAACCTTCACAGTTATCCCTTCTTTGGCCTCCACTTTTTCTTCTTCTCAAAAATAGTTATCTAGAAACTTTGGAGCCTACTGATTCTTGCCGTACACAACCTATGTGTGTTGATGACAATGAGGACGTGCATCACAGTAATACAAGTAAAAATATTAAATTGATTGGTGTAGTAATACAAATTTTATTGTAATTGGTGTTTGGATTAATGTAACAATTTGTATTGCAGATGTAGAGAGTGTAGAGGCCATTGTTAATGAGCAGGTTGAGGTTGAGGCTGAGGCCAGACAAACTGACCTCGATGTTGATGATGTGACTAGATCAAGTAAAGAGCTATATGATTATGAATGCTGTCAATGCCTTTATTACCAAGGAATCACCGCCCGCCATTAATGAATATTAATGAACACTTACACCATGAAGAAGACAAATGATTAAACAGAAAGAGAGTACCAACTGAACCATCTTGTGGTCAATCTATATCACATTGAGAAACAACGTCAAGACTTGATAATCAAAACAATCAACAGTTTCTTCAAGACCATGAATGATCAACAACATTCCATCAGAAAACAAAACACTAATCTATGTTATCATTAAGCCATAAAATATGTCTTTAAAGTTTAGAAGCATCACAAAAACTTTCAAGAAACATAGTACTATATCCAAAATATGTCTTTAAAGTTTATTTCTAATGATTATGATGATGTTGATGTTGATGTCTATAATTTATTTCACTTACTGATGCTTGCCTAGATTGAATTTTGAATTGCCAGGTTGGAGAATGCTTTCAAAGTTTAGGGTCTGTTCCACATGATACTCTTAGTTATAGCTCAAATGCAACTCAACATATTTTTGATGCTGGGCAACCCACTGCAGAAACTCATCCGCAGGTGAAATTTAATGTTGTGAATCTTGGCATTGTTAATGTTATTACTTTTCCTCATGTTTCATATTTGTGAAAATGTTTCTTGGCACTATCTTCTTTTTCAATTCCTATATTTACAGCTTTTTAGATCATTAACTTAAGCATTACATGTCTTTGTTCAAAGTTTATTCTAACACTATATTATATCTTATTCTTATTACAATGTTCTTTGTTGTGGGGGAGGAGGTCAATCTTCATTGTCTTCATTGTGGGGGACAGTGAAGATTTCTCTGACAAATAGTAGGTCTTCTTTAGTATCTTATAATAACATGCTAAACTGATAAAGGTGTTATGGGCATTTAATTTGCAATTACTAATAGATTAAGCATATTATTACTATGCTTAATGTTCCATTTAAATGCATTTAACACAAAAAACAAATTTACAAAACTGAACCAATGGCATGTTTACAACAAAGATGTGTTGAGAAGTTTGCTCCTTGTTTAATGTTAATTGTTCCTACACAATCCACTCATACAACAGTGAAATGCTATGTGGAAGGGATGGTTGATAGTGTCCCTTGAGGGAAGGGGGATTGTGAAAGACTTGTTATCATTGTATTGTGTATTTCCAATATGTTTGGATGCAAGGAAGACCAGGAGAATAAAGGATCATTCACTGATTGCATGATAACCCGGTTTTGAAGGGTCATTGGTTGAGGGGACAGTCAAGGTCCAGATGATTGGGCCATTGGAGGACCTTATTTCTTTGTATTAATTGCTATTCAAATTGGATGCATGGATTTCTTGTGAATTATCGGCTGCTATGTATCCTGCAATTGCATTTGTAAATTTGCATATACTTCTCTAGGGTTGTAAGCCACTTAGAGATCAAAATAGAGAAACTAAATCAGAATCATTCTTTGTCCTATTTCCTTTTAACAAATTCTCAACTATCAATGATACAATACATTTGATGCCCTAAGCTATCAATACAAATGACGCCTAGCTAGAAGCTCACGGGCTATCCATTTGATAACCACAGTCAACATTTCAAAAAAATGGATATCCTTGAGCACAAGCACCAATAACATCAAATAATGGAGTTAAAGCACGAGCTAGGGCATGACACCAGTAGAATGCGGTCATTTCAGTGACAATAATATACAATGGCGTCATTAAACATATATGCCAGTAATATCAACAAACGTGAATCCAAACATTTGAAAACCAATGACATGTTTACAACAAAGGTCTAATAGAACTCCCAACAATTCTTAAACATACTTTATCTGATATGATGAATTCTTAAACAATTAAGGTTAGAGTAGACATAGTTATCACACATTTTTTTTTCTGTGGTACAAGGAAAATTTGGCTAGGTCAAATCTTCCTTCATGCTAGCAGTCTACAGAATTAGACCTTTATTAACAATTGAGCATATTAGATAACTAGTATGTTTAAGAATTGTTGGGATTGGTCCTTTGGCATGTATTAAATAGAATACATATAATTTTCAGCATATTATTATCATTCTATTTATTTGTTGTAAACATGCCATTGGTTTAGTTTTGTAACTTCACTATTGTATGAGTGGATTGTGCATGAACAATTAACATTAAACAAGGAGCAAAATCCTCAACACATCTTGGAAACTCCATTCACTTCTACCAAGAATAAAGCATTTAATCCATTCAACATTACATATAATCATTAGACAGTTACATTTTCTGACTGTGTAGAGGAACAGTCACGACCAAAATGACCAAAACTACTTTCACCCTTGCATAAGCTGTTCCAAACTTCACGTAAAATGAGCAATATGCTATATCAAATCATTCATATTCATAGTAACCATTCAAAAGATCATTTTGTCAATGAACCCTCTGACTGTACCCCTGTGACAGAGAAAGGAAACCTCAAAATAGAGAAAGGAAACTTAGTAAAACCAGTCTATGCCACTGTTTGTGAGGGTACAGTCATTATAAGTGCCTCTCAAACCTCTCCAAACATGTAAGATTGTCTTTAAATACTTTATTGATCTCTTCTAAACATTAACATTCAAAGCATTCAATAAGTGACTGGATTGTATTTAATACACGCCAAAGGACCAGTTGTATGAAATTGTCAATCACATAGCATTTCACTATTGTATGAGTGGATTGTGCAAGAACAGTTAACATTAAACAAGGAGCAAACTCCTCAACACATCTTGGAAACCATTGAATTCAATAATAAATGAAACCTAATACCAACACTATTCATTCCATTCACTTCTACCAATAATAAAGCATTTAATCCATTCAACATTACATATAATCATTAGACAGTTACATTTCTTGACTGTGTACTAGAGGAACAGTCATGACCAAAATGATCCAAACATTTGAAAATAGTGAATCGATATCCTTAAGCACAAGCACCAATAACATCAAATAATGGAGATAAAGCACGGGCTAGGGCATGACACCAGTAGAATGCAGTCATTTCAGAGAGCATTCATGATCAAATAAAATGCAATGCATTTGAAATTTGTGGTCGAATATGATGCCAAAGGCTTGAAAGATGAAGAAATCACATACGAAGAACATGCCATTGGTTCAGTTTTGTAAATTTGTTTTTTGTGTAATTAGTAATTGGCAGATTAAATGCAAATAACACCTCTATCAGTTTAATTAGCATGTTATTATCATATCAGATAAAGTATGTTTAAGAATTGTTGGGACTTGTCCTTTTGCGTGTATTAAACATAATAGAATTTTCAGCATATTATTATCAATCTATTTCTTTGTTCTAAACATGCCATTGGTTCAGTTTTGTAGATTTGTTTTTTTGTGTTAAATGCATTTTTTGTGAGGAGGGGTCTTGTTCTGAGGAGATTGATGAAGATTGTGCACCTCAAAAACCAATTCATAAGGTACCAATCCATGTTTCCTATTCGCTTATATTTTTGGTTTGGTAAATCTCCTTATAAGTTTCATGTCCTTTGTTTTGATTACTATGGATGAGATATATATCTTACATTTAACATTCAACTTCTTTACATTTTAGAACATGTAGTGTGTTTTTTGAGGTTTTTACCAAATCAACTTTTAACATAAACCAAAAGCACCAAACTGATATCTTGCCCTTGCAACGTGACAAAATATTTGCATTTGACCAATAATTGCAAGCAATTGAATGATAAATCCACATACCTGTATCTTTGTAAAATACCTGGAACATCAAAAAGATGGCTAAGTGGCTGCTGCCATGATTTTTATCTACTGAATATGGGAAAAAAACACCAAAAAGAATCGAATAGAAAACATGATTGGTCATTTCAAAGAGCATTTATGATCAAATAAAATGCAATGCCTTCTCTCACTCTCGATCAACAATTACCCTCTCGTTTGCTCCCACTCCTTTTCTCTACAATCAAAATAAAAATGATTTGGCCATTTCAAAATAGTGAATCGATATCCTTGAGCACAAGCACCAATAACATCAACTATTTTGATCTGTGGGTACCCTAATGTTGGCAAGAGTTCTTTTATTAATAAGATTACTCTGCAAGCTTGAAGAAGCAATATATTTTGGCAAATGAAGAGTCGAAAGATGATGATATTCCTGAGATCATGGATGGACACAATGTTGCAGATAGAATGGGAAGACATCTTTCGAGCCTAGCCCTAGATCCTTTGATAATTGGGGTAGGATCGAGACCCAGGCTAAAAAGATGTCTTCCTTTTTGTTGTGGAATATAGGCTCTGTTGATGCAACAACGACAGACTGCGATGTACATATCACAATAGCTGAGAAACATAAATGTAGGCATCATGGTCACAATTTTTTGGAGACACAACATAATTGAGTGCTATTTCCAGATGATGCAAAGAAACCACTACTTTGCATCATCTCGAAAAACCACTCAAACATGTTGTGTCTCCAAAAAATTGTGACCATGATGCCTACATTTATGTTTCTCAGCTGTTGTGTCCCAGGACCTCTTATGACCCTTTATGATCCCTAAGAATTCATCTTAGAGGTCTTAAAATGTTGTAAAGGGTCATAAGAGGCTCCTAGGAGGGGCTAGGTGAGCTTCCACCTTCACGTGGTTGGCCCTGTTAAGTAGAGAATGTTAAACTATTCTTGAAACAAAGAGAAGCTCAATAATTTAAGGTCTTAGTCCACAAAGATGTTGAAAAAATGACGAGAATCAATGATGGAGAGTTTTTAGATTATGAGAAGACATATATGGAATGGAGGCTAGATTGAGTACCGGTGTAGAGATGATGATTCAGTAACCTACATCTATAAAACCTTCACAATTATCCCTTCTTTGGCCTCCACTCATTCCTCTTCTCAAAAATGGTTATCTAGAAACTTTGGATAGTGTTTTCTCATCCATGCATGAAATGTACTAGTGATCATATAAAATTACTTTAGGCCTCCAGTATTGATGAGATGTACAAGTGTAAAATGTTTTTGCGAGACTATGATCAATTTGTGCAGTGTACATAAATGCAAGGCGGTGATTATTCTCGACGATCGACAGGTAGCTAGGACTAAAGATAACACAACTCAAGAGACCATCATAGGTTGTCTCTTTCTTCGGTCTATATTATTGACATAATGTTTTACCTTTCATTAGCTCATCAAATTTGGGGATTTGAAAGAATTTAATAGAATATTTTCATGACAATGTATATTATTTAAGTTGACATTGCGCGAATTTATCTACTTCATGCACTTGTCTACTATGAAGACGGCGATGAAGAAGCATCTCCTCCCATGGCAATGCTTCTTTATCACCGTCCTCATAGTCTACAAGTGTGTGAAGTAGATAAATTCATGCAACGTCAACTTAAATAATATACGTTGTCATGAAAATATTCTATTAAATTCTTTCAAATCCCCGGATTTGATGAGCTAATGAAAGGTAAAACATTCTGTCAATAATATAGACCGAAGAAAGAGACAACCTATGATGGTCTCTTGAGCTGTGTTAACTTTAATGTGCCTATCCGTTGGTTTTTCAACACTTTAGCATTAATTCCTATGAAAGCACTATGCATTCAACAGACAAAATGTCAAAAAAAAACAATTTACGACATTTCCTGCGACAGTAATGCTATACGTTCGACAGGGTAACCTGTTAGAGAATACTGCAGAACTGTTGCTATTCCGACAGTTAAAGTGTCATAAATAGAAAATATTCGACAGAACTTTCGACAAAATATTCGACAATGAGGCCATATCACTGACAGGTAGATTTGCCAGAATTTGATGAAAACTGTCGGTATTCCAACAATTCTAATGTCGGAAAGAATACGGTTTCGATAGTCAGTTCCGACAGAGATTGTATATTTCTGATAGGTCTTGTTATTGGAATTCCGATGGATGAACCGCAGGAAATGCCATAACGAAGCTGTTGTCATGTGCAAGTTTTCGACGTGACATGGTGTCGGTAAATTGACAGATAGGTCTTCTATCGCAATCTTCTATGCAAAAATGGCGACGAACTCAAGTGTTGAAAGTTTGACAAATGAGCGTTGCAAATCCGACAAATGGCCGTCAAAATTTGGCCCCAAATGTAGTAGTGGTTTCAGATCCTCACATGTTGAAGGACTTCTGCACTTGAATTGTAATATCTGGCCTAAACCGGGAAGGCCTTACAACCCGACATGTATGAATCAATTGAAATAAATATATGAAAGATAACTGCATTCTCTCTCTCACTTATGTGTTTGTTGCTCTATGTGTGATCTCTGCAAGGTGGATCTGGTTTGGGTGTGCCTTTGGCCCCTCTCCCTATTCTCCCTTCGTGAACATATGTACTTACACATACATACATACATATCTCTGCGTGTGTATTACAATTAGGTATTTATATATTATTTTACTATTTTATATTCATATTTATATATTTATTCTATTATTATTATTATTTCTTTTATGTTATTATTCATTTATTATTATTATTATTAGATTTTATTTTTTGCATTTTTATTTTTATTGTTATGGTTGTATATTACAATTAATTTTTTAATGTTCAATTTTTATCTTTATTTTTATATAAATGTCTTCTTTTTTGGTACTCTTTTTTTCTTGGTTTAATATCTTTGTTCCTCTTTCATTTTTTGTAGTTTTGTTAAGTTCCTTAGTGATTTTCTCTCTCCTTTTTCTTATAGTTATTTTTATCAAGTGTTGACTTTTTGTCTTTGAACTCTTGGTGGTTGACCTTCTTGGTATCTTGATTCGTGTAGCCCCTTTTTTCACTCTTTTTTCTTCCTTTATATGCACTCCCGGTCTACAACAATATATCTTTTTGTATGTAGATGCAAAAAATCTTCTAAACAAACGAATATAGAAATAACTTACTCTTTAATTGATGGATTGTGGAAACCTTTTATTGTTAATAACATATGTTCAAATATTTTATAAACTACTTTAAAATTATAAATATTTTTTTAAAAACTAGTTTAGTATTTTCTAAAGTTCTAGGTTTATTTTTAAAAACTTTTCTATTATATGTCATTCCAAGTTCTTATTCTAAACATTTAATATAATTGCATTTATAAAAGTATCCATACACGACAATAGTAATTATTTCATGTACAATAAATATTATTGCTATGATATTCTAGATTTGATATTTACTTCACCTAAATTGAATTAAGATATAACAATTTATAAATTCATTAATAATATGTCAACCAACTGTTGCATCCATAATGTCATCACATAAGGTACAAATAAGAGAACAACCACCAACATGAAGTCGACCTATACACCGAGCTTCAATTTACATCAAGAATTCTACAAAATAGTACATGGAAACAATAATAGAATGTCAACTTGCATGTCAGACATCAAGTACAATACATATATATCCTGGAAGAGTACATCAAATACATACAAATCCCTGTAGGCTGCTCATAATAAAATAATATGCCATCGAACCTCTATCTATCTTCATGTCCATGTCTCCTAAGCCTTCAGACCTATGCCCATCTTCTATCTCGAGATGGGAGTGTGGCTCAGGCTCTTTTTCTGCCCAACTACATAGTGGTTAGCTCCCTTGGGGTTCTTCCTGACACGAAGAATGCGTTCACCCTGCTTGAGAAGCCTAGCAACATGGAACTGGTGAACCCTGTAACATATCTACAAGCACATATTCCTAATGCATAACTAAACACAAATGTAGTAGGGCATGATACAAAACCATGCATAAAAAAGACATGCAAATAAATAGCTTGACCAAGAAATTAAACCAGATTTCTATAAGCAGATAGGAAGAAAAGTACTCCTATTTCTAAGATACCCTTCTCCGATTGCCCACATTTGACACTCTCCCATATTACCATCTCTCTCAGAAAAGAATAAAATAAACACTTTCATATCAAATTGGAATGTTAAATATGTCGTTCAAATTAAATATGGAAACAATCCAATGCACTTCATAATCTCAAGCTAAGTAATACATACAAACAATATTGGTTTACAAGAAGTGCAATGATAGCAGTTAAACTTCAGATCACAAACGAGTAATACCAATACCATCAATGCACATTCACGGGATAAAACATATTTCAGATGCTTAATGTTTATTGGATTAAAATAAAGTCAATAAAATATCATGTACATTCCAGACTAAATGTTGTTACTGTTTTATAGAACATCAATTCCCAGTTATGCAAACAACTTCATTCTTAATCCAGCAATATCTAATGCAATGTTTTTCTTTGTTTCTCGGGAAGTTTTTAAAACATAATGATATGTGTTGGTCTCTAATTCCATAATCTTGGTTTTCTTGCAACAGGCTACTGAAATATATTTAACGATCAGATTCACCTAAGATCTAATTTAATTTGAGGTTAAATGCCTGAGTAGACTATGTGCAAAGTAATGAGTAGGACGACCAATCATTCGGCTTGCAAGGCAGTTATTGGATTCCACCAATAAAGGCTATGTTTCACTCTGTATTCAAAGTTTTCTAGAGTCGTTTCCACTAAATGAAAGTAAGGAAAATAACTCAAAATAACAGTTGCCAATCTATGCGTATCTACTAAAATACAAATATCCAAACAACATAAAATTGGGAGATAATTCCAAGGGCCAAGCGACAACTCTAAGTTAATCATACACAGCTAAGGAATTGTTCAACAATATTACACAACAAACATTTAGTTGGTGAGATTTTAAACTCTTCTTTATTCCAATTAAAAGGAACTTGATATTTCACAAAACATAACATCGAAATGGAGTCAACATAGCAAAATCAAGTATGTAACATAAATGCAATTCAAGCCCACAACCAATGCACGACTACCTACATAATTTGCAAGGAAGAAATCGCCTCAAATCGGCCAACAAAGGAGACGACTTAAGGATGGAGAGTGGAGACGATTCCAACTGGTTTTAACCCTAATTAGGAATGATATCTAACCCTTTCATCTAGCATTCCCTTGACGTCTTAGGTTGTTGGGTATGTTACGGTTCTAATTACAACTTAATATTAGTTAATATATACAGAAAGATCACTGTTGAAAGAATACCTAAAATGTAATAAAAATAATCTTAAAGGATCTACGGTTCTATCTTACTGGGTCGAGACCTTTCTACTACGTTTTAGAGATCTCCAACTAATGACTCAAGCACTGGAAGAGTCCGCCTGAATTAAAAAAATAAAGAAAACAAAGGAATAAACATCATTCACTTCTCAATGCTCTACTTTTGTTCAAAAAGTACACATTGCTGAAGTAAGGAACACTAAAGAACTTCAGTAACAGTTTACTAACTAACACAATTTTCTTTTTAAAAAGATAAACATGCTCCTACATTTACACTCACATGCAAACCATGCTAAAAGTTCCAAAAGTTTGGTCACAGAATCCTTTTACTACAATCACAATTGTGGGAAATATTAAAATTTAAATTTGCAAACCTTTAAAAATTTTAACTCGGCACTTAAAAAATGCTCGGCACATGAAAGGTACCGAGTGCCAGTTTTACTCGGCACTTAAAAAAATGCTCGGCACATGAAAGGTACCGAGTGCCAGTTTTACTCGGCACTTTAAAAAAATGCTCGGCACATGAAAGGTACCGAGTGCCAGTTTTACTTGGCACTTAAAAAAATGCTCGGCACATGAAAGGTACCGAGTGCCAGTTTTACTCGGCACTTAAAAAAAATGCTCGGCACATGAAAGGTACCGAGTGCCAGTTTTACTCGGCACTTAAAAAAATGCTCAGCACATGAAAGGAAATGCTCGGCAAGAATGGATGCCGAGTGACACAGTTTAACATGAAACTCTTCACGATTAAAAACAAACACTCAAAACTTAAAATATTCAACAAGGATCTTCTCAAATGCAATGTAGAGGGGAAGAACAATAGATTCGAGTATGCCTCCTTGCTTGATATTTAATTTTGATTAAAACATTTACAAAATCTGGGAGCATTTAGCTTCAACCAGAAAACCCTAAATTTACCCTAAAAACTTAAAACTTCAAATAAACTATTAAACTTCAAACTTGCAGCTCTAATGGCTGCATACTACAATGCCTGGAGCAATCACTGTATCAACAGGTCGAATCAAAACAATAATAAACTTACAGAATGACCAGAGAAGAAACACGTGCAACTACAGGCACGAAAATAAGCAAACTTCTTTCTCTGCACTCTGACGACTGGATCTGCTGACCTTCTTCTTTTCTCTGCAACTCTAAATCTGCACTTTTCTGCTGAACTAAAAAAATGAGGGAGAGACATTCCTTTTTGTCATATTCCATTTTCCCCCTCTTTTCAAAATTTGAAAATCTCACCTACTCGTATTAATGTTTCTAGCTATTCTGTTCGTCAAAGGTGGTAGGTGAGCGTTTGGCTCAAGGGACAAACAACTCGCAGCATTTAATTTTTCCAACACTCCCCCTTTTTCCCGAGCCAAACAAACAAGGATCACTGTTGATCCACATCAACTACACCAAGACATTTTCTTAGGTGCACAAAAGCTCCAATGCCTAATGGCTTTGTGAAGATGTCTGCTAGCTGCTGCTCAGACTTGCAAAATTCCATCTTGATATCCCCATTCTCCACCAACTCTCTGATGAAGTGGTATCTGATCTCTATGTGTTTGCTTCTACCATGGAAGACTGGATTCTTGGACAATGCAATTGATGAGATGTTGTCACAATAAATTGTGGTTCCATCCTCTTGCCTTTCATTCAAATCTGTCAAGATCCTCCTTAGCCAAATTGCCTGACATGCTGCTGCATTTGCTGCTATGTATTCAGCCTCTGCTGTAGATTGAGCAACAATAGGTTGCTTCTTGGATGCCCATGAAATGGCACCCGATCCCATGTGGAATACATATCCGGAAGTGCTCTTCCTATCATCTATACTTCCAGCCCAATCACTATCTGTATATCCTACTAACTTGAATTCATTTGCTGTAGTATACAAAATTCCAAATCCCTTGGTACCTTTCACATACCTTAGGATCCTCTTTCCCGCTTGCCAATGGGAATCCTTTAGTGTTTCCATAAATCTGGAAATCAAACTTACTGCATGCATCAAGTCTGGCCGAGTTGCAGTCAAGTACATTAAACTTCCAACCATACTCTTGTATAGTGTTGGATCCACTCTCTTGCTAGAGTCTTCCTTGCTCAACTTTAGACCTACTGCTGTTGGTGTGGGGGCTGCCTTACTGTTCTGCATTTTAAATCTCTCCAAGATCTGCCCTGCATATTTTTCTTGAGAGATAAAGATGCCATCATGCATTTGTTTTACTTCTATGCCTAGAAAGTACTTCAAGAGACCTAGGTCTGTCATCTCAAACTCATTTTTCATTGTCTCTTTGAACTCACCAATTAGAGCCCTGTCATTTCCAGTAAAAATCAAATCATCTACATACAAGACAACAATCAGCACATTACCATTTGCTGCCTTGATGTAGAGTGTGGGCTCACCATTGCTTTTGCTAAAGCCATTGCTCATCAAATATGAGTCAATCCTGCTGTACCATGCCCGTGGAGCTTGCTTGAGCCCAGAAAGAGCTCTCTTCAATCTATATACTTTATGTTCTTCACCTGCAACTTCATAACCAGGTGGTTGCTCCACATATACTTCTTCCTTTAATACACCATTTAGGAAGGCGGACTTCACATCCATTTGATATACCTTCCACTTGTGCTGGGCTGCAATTGCTATGACAGCACGCACGGTTTCCATTCTTGCAATTGGGGCATAGGTCTCATCATAATCTCTGCCATACTGCTGTTTGTAGCCCTTGACTACCAGCCTTGCCTTATGTCTATCAATTTTGCCTTCAGCATTGCATTTGGTCTTATAGACCCATTTCACTCCAATCACTTGCTTTTTGGGAGGTAAATCAGTTAGCTCCCATGTCTCATTCCTTTCTATAGCATCTATCTCCTCATCCATGGCCTTACACCATTTCTTCTCCTTAATAGCTTCTTCAAAGTATATTGGATCACTATGAGAAAATAGTGCAAAATTAACACTCTCATCATATTCTTCATACCTTTCATCTTGGTATATCTCCCTAAGACTCTTGGTCTTTCTTGGTAACAGGGAGGAGAGTGTGGGATCATAATCTTCACTGTTGCTGCTCGGCACTGACACTCGGTCATGCCTAGAGGAGCTTGGCAGTGACTGAGGTTGCTTGCCTTTTCTTCTATCTGCTCCTTCTTCTTGCTGTTCATCAGCATCCTCTTCACTTATGATTGGCACTTTACTTGAAGTGCTTGGTGACTCATCAGTTGAACCATACCAAGACTGATTTTCCAGAAATTCCACATCTCTTGAAAGGATCATCTTGTTGTTCAATGAGTCATACAATCTGTATGCCTTTGATTCTGGGCTGTACCCTGTGAAGATGCACTTCACTCCTTTGTCATCCAATTTCTGCCTTTGCTCTTTAGGTACATGTGCATATGCTACACATCCAAACACCCTTAGGTGTTCAACTGTCCATCTTCCTCGTGACCATGCTTCCATTGGAATTCTATCACGGACAACCTTTGTAGGACACCTATTAATTAGGTAAACTGCTGTTGCTACAGCCTCTCCCCAAAATTTAGTTGGGAGACCTTTCTCTTTCATCATGCTCCTTGCCATTTCAACAATGGTCCTGTTCTTTCTTTCAGCCACTCCATTCTGCTGTGGTGTATAGCTGGCTGTGAGCTCTTTCTTTATGCCATGTTTCCTGCAAAAATTTACAAAAGAATTGGAGGTATACTCTCCTCCTCTATTTGATCTTAGGACCTTAATATAATGTCCACATTCTCTTTCAGCCTGGGCTTTGAATTCAGCAAATTTATTAAATGCTTCAGATTTATTCTTTAAGAAATACACCCATGTCCTACGATTGAAATCATCAATAAATGTCATGAAATAAGTACTCCCCCCAATGGAAGTAACTTGCATAGGACCAACTAGGTCAGTATGCACTAACTCTAATGGATATCTAGCCCTCCTAGAATTTCCAGAATTAAAGGGAAGCCTATGTTGCTTACCCAAAATACAAGCCTCACACTTGTCACATGAATTTCCTACTCTTGGCAAACCGTCTACCATTCTTTTATTTGACAATAAATTTAAACCAGCATAGCCAAGATGACCATACCTGAGGTGCCATAGTCGTGAGGGGTCTTCAATCACACTCCTTAGAGCTGATTGTGTGGGAGGTGCAGCACCAACTTGAGATGAGAAACATGTCTCTATCTTTAAAGGAAACATTCTGTTCTTTGTCATTTGAACTGCTGCAAGTAAGTTTTTGCTCCCATCCTTTTCATGAATGACACACCTGTCATTCTCCATCAGCACTTTGTATCCATTTTGAATGAGCTGACCAATGCTCATCAAATTGTGCTTCATACCAGGGGCAAAATACACATTTTGTATTTCCTTCTTCTCACCTTGCTTGGTGCGGACCATAATAGATCCTTTGCCCACAACTGGTAGGGTTCCATTGTTACCCATTTTAATCTCAGATTTGAAACTCTTGTCAATGAATGAAAACAAGGTTTCATTACCACTCATGTGGTTGCTACATCCACTGTCGAGG
This sequence comes from Chamaecyparis obtusa, assembly GCA_027943335.1. Classification (NCBI taxonomy): domain Eukaryota; kingdom Viridiplantae; phylum Streptophyta; class Pinopsida; order Cupressales; family Cupressaceae; genus Chamaecyparis; species Chamaecyparis obtusa. Next base: position 679,591 of record BSBK01005307.1, read on the forward strand.
TACCAAACCTCAGGGCTTCCTTCTTCAACAACATTACACATGATGAAGGCAGTGGCATTGTTTCCACTTCCCATATTCACATCAGCCACATTTGCTTGTCCTGACTGATCACTCTGCTTCTTCCAGCATTCACTTGCATAATGCCCATATTTATGACAGTAGTAGCATTCTACATTACTCCTATTTGAGTTGTAGTTTTTCTTACCTCCTCTTGAAGTATTTTGTGAGCTACTTGCTCCATCTGCTCTATCTGAGCTTTCTGCTGCAGCATTTCTTTGTCCTCCATGACCTCGGCCTCTGCCTCTGGAGTTTCTGCCTGAGCCTTTTCTTCCTCTCCCCCTTCCTCTTGGATTTGACTGAGCCTTGAATGCTTGCTCTTGGGTAGAAGAGGATGTAGATCTGTTGATCCTATGCTCATGGGTTTGAAGAATACCCATCAACTCATCCATTGTCAAAACAGTGAGGTCTTTTGCCTCTTCAATGGTCATGACCAAGTTGTCATATTTATGAGGTAAACTCCTCAATATCTTTTCTACTATCCTCTGCTCTTGATAGTCTTCTCCATTTGACTTCAGTTGATTAATCACATTGGAGGTCCTTGAACTGAAGTCTGCAATCAATTCATTTTCCTTCATCTGAAGGTTCTCAAACTCCCTCCTTATATTTTGTAGCTTTACAGTTCGGACTTTATCAGTCCCCTTGAAGTTTGTCTCAAGGATATCCCAAGCTTCTTTTGCATAATTTGCTGCTGCAATCTTTGGGAAGACTGTCTCTGTCATTGCTGCCTCAATTAAACTTAGTGCCTTAGCATCCTTTCTCCTTGACTCTTTCAGCTGAGTCTTCTGTGGATTTGTGAGAGCAGCATATTGAGCTGGGTCTGTCACATCATTGAATCCATTAACCACAAACTCCCATAAATCATTTGCAACCATTATGGTCTTTAACTTCTTTGCCCATATGTCATAGTTCTGTCCATTGAATGGTGGTGGCTGCTGCCATATCTTTCCTGCATCTCCTGCCATTGCAAATATCCCAAGAAATTTTTTTTTTTGCCCTAACTCACTTTGGATGTGGGGCCTCAAAACTCTGATACCATGTGGGAAATATTAAAATTTAAATTTGCAAACCTTTAAAATTTTTAACTCGGCACTTAAAAAATGCTCGGCACATGAAAGGTACCGAGTGCCAGTTTTACTCGGCACTTAAAAAAATGCTCGGCACATGAAAGGTACCGAGTGCCAGTTTTACTCGGCACTTAAAAAAAATACTCGGCACATGAAAGGTACCGAGTGCCAGTTTTACTCGGCACTTAAAAAAATGCTCGGCACATGAAAGGTACCGAGTGCCAGTTTTACTCGGCACTTAAAAAAAATGCTCGGCACATGAAAGGTACCGAGTGCCAGTTTTACTCGGCACTTAAAAAAATGCTCGGCACATGAAAGGAAATGCTTGGCAAGAATGGATGCCGAGTGACACAGTTTAACATGAAACTCTTCACGATTAAAAACAAACACTCAAAACTTAAAATATTCAACAAGGATCTTCTCAAATGCAATGTAGAGGGGAAGAACAATAGATTCGAGTATGCCTCCTTGCTTGATATTTAACTTTGATTAAAACATTTACAAAATCTGGGAGCATTCAGCTTCAACCAGAAAACCCTAAATTTACCCTAAAAACTTAAAACTTCAAATAAACTATTAAACTTCAAACTTGCAGCTCTAATGGCTGCATACTACAATGCTTGGAGCAATCACTGCATCAACAGGTCGAATCAAAACAATAATAAAATTACAGAATGACCAGAGAAGAAACACGTGCAACTACAGGCACGAAAATAAGCAAACTTCTTTCTCTGCACTCTGACGACTGGATCTGCTGACCTTCTTCTTTTCTCTGCAACTCTAAATCTGCACTTTTCTGCTGAACTAAAAAAATGAGGGAGAGACATTCCTTTTTGTCATATTCCATTTTCCCCCTCTTTTCAAAATTCGAAAATCTCACCTACCCGTATTAATGTTTCTAGCTGTTCTGTTCGTCAAAGGTGGTAGGTGAGCGTTTGGCTCAAGGGACAAACAGCTCGCAGCATTTAATTTTTCCAACAACAATTTAGCTCACACACACATCAAAAAAAAAAGTGAGAAAAGGAATAGGACCCTGGTTGTTCGCCTTCTAGTAGCTTCCTTAGGATTTTTGCCTCTCCCAGCCTGCTTTCTCCTCCATGAATTCCTCAATTTATGTTATTCTTCCTTCAATTCTCTACTTTCATTCCAACTCCTTATTCCCTATTACTGTTACCGAGAGATCCTTTCCCATATTCGAGCTAGACAACAAAAAAACAAAACACTGATAAAGATCAGAAAATTAACATCCTCGTACAGATTAGAAAACATTTTTCTTTACAGTTTCTTGAAAAGTCTAGAAAACTTCTGATCGTGTGTAAAGATGGAGGAAGATATTCCTATAAAAAGGCCACTCCCGTTTATTTCCCAAAACCGTTTCTTGTTGTGGATTCCAAATTTATTAAATCCATCAATATTTATTGCAAGAAAATACAAGGATGTTCCTTATGGTAAGTTTTTATGTTTGAAAATTCTTTTTATTTATAATTTTGTTTTACACCTTACCTACATTCTTTACATAAGTTCTAATTATAACATATTATAATGTGTTTAAAACTAGCAGGTACAAAGGAGTGCTTAGTGGCAAGTACTTGTGTTCAGTCAATTGAAATTTAAGATGAATGAAATTGTTGATGTAACGTTATTGCATCACAGTAGAGTAGAAACACTTTACATTTGTAATTAGTTATAATAGTATATTTTATGATTTTCCATTTACTTTCACTTTATTTTGATTTAATTCTTTCATTAAATAACATGAGTACAAGTGGCATAATGTTTGTTGAAAGTTGACAGATACAGTTTATTCTATACTAACTTATATATAATTTTTTTATATAATTCTATGTATTAGACATGAAATATGTTATACCTATAACATTTCCTATTCTTTTCATTTTATTTTGATTCTTATAATATTAATTTTCATTATTTTAATATAAGATCACTATTTTATTGCTCTTTCTAAAATAATTTATTATTTTATTAATGAATTACATAAAATATCCTATTTAAAATTCTTAATATCTAAACAATGTGATATAATATAGAAAATCATTTATCTTTCCTCAACAACAAATTACTAATATAAAATTATTTTGCTAATAAAAAATTGTTTTTTTCTATTTTAGAGACAAAATGTCTTTAGAAAGTTTTGTAGTAATTATGTTAGTTAAAAAATTTCATATTTCAAATTAATTACTATCTTGCTAGTGGATAGAAGATAGTTTATTCAAACTTAATTTATAGAAGATAGTTTATAGAAGATAGTTTAAAATAATCTTTCAATGTTAATAAATAATAAAAATAATGATTATTAAAATTATTTAATATTAATTTTCATTGTTTTCTAATTTTTATTTATTTTTTAATAATGAAAGTATATAAAATATTCTATTTGAAATTTGTATTATTTAAACATTATGTTATAATCAAATAAATTACAATGTCTTATTTAAAGAACGTAAATATAAGTAAATCCAAACTAATCAAATAAAATATATACCAAATATTTTAACCAAACCTAATTTTGCAAAATTTAAATTTAGTTATATTAGCCATCCAAATGAATTAAGCTTAACATAATATCTAATTTTCTTACTAAAAGAATATAGTTTGAATAAAATAGAGCAACCAAATATACTCACCAAGTTGTAAGTACATGAACATACACATATAACACAAATTCATGCTTGATTAAAATAATAAACAAAAATAAGATACAATTCAAATCAAAATCGTTCAAACTATGTAAAGATGGAAAATCTAATACAAAGCGTTGCCTAGAGCTAAGATAACAAGGGGATGCACAACTTGATGAATGTTTGGCAGAGATAAAAAGTAGATCTCTTAAAAGATGTTGTGTATCTGTAGTTAACAGATGAGAATGAAAATAATTAAACTTGGTGTTGCCTCGCTAAAACACAAACGTTAGATGACAAGAAAACACCAGCAAACAATAACAATATAAGAAAAAAATTTCAGATACATACTGACTCAAGAATACAAATCTAAAGCAAAGTGAATGTGAAATCTCAATCTGAACTCCAAAACTTTTGTCCTCCCCAAAAATCAATCTAGAAGCTTCTTAACTAACCATGCAAACCAAAAGACCATAAATCTAGGAATTGTAATTGGTAATAGTACTTTATAATGGAAATATGATCTCATTTATAAATCATAATATCAGTACTTTCTAAAATATTAATAGTTCTTTCTAATGAAAATTTGCTTACCAAAAAAAAAAAGTCAATTAGAGAGACTGACAATTTTTCGGCAAAAAAAAAAAAGAGGGAGCAAAGCTCCCACATAAAGCCTATCAGCTTAACTATTGCATTGCATATGAAAGAAAAAAAACATTTGTAAAAATAAAAGAGAACAATGCTTTGACATCAATTCGATATAGTTTTTAACCAAGAATTGAAATGTATATAAATTATATTTAATAATACATTTATAGTCAAATTTATTTCTTCAATTTGCAAACACGTCATGGACACATCCAAGTTATGACAAAGATAATAATTTCTACATTTATTCACATAGCTCCATATCAAGTTTAAGGTTAGAGACAAAAGAATTCATTGAGTTAATCATGATATGCAACTCGGTGGTGTGTGTAGGTTAGATTATCTGTATCCGCCACTATCAAGGAGATAGCCTCCTCTACCTCATCCACACGCCCACCTTCAACCTTCAAAAACTCAGACATTCACCACCAAATCAACAATTCAGTGCCCATGTAAACCATAATCAATTGAAATTATATCACATTTGCATTTCATTAACCATCATATATGCATGAAAAATCATTATAATTGTCAAATGCACATCATGTAAAGCATCTTAACATAACATAATTCCATATAGATCATCATATAAAGTCAAAATATCTAACAAAACATCGACTAGAAATTCTAAACAAAGCCACGTGAAGCACATCGACATGAGTCTAATCATAGCGACTAGGTCAACAACAATCAAAATATCACAAAAGTCCTAAAAGATAGAGTCATTGGTTGAGTAGTGACATCCCTCGCTACCAGGAAGAGACATTGACCTGATGTTGAACATGTAAATACAAAAAAAATTATCACATCACACCATAATATATAATGTAATAGTGAAATCACATAGAAAATGTCTATGAAAGGAGATCAGGAAAAGATTGACGCGTGTCATTTTCATCCTCCCAAGTGGCACTATCAATGGAGAATTGGTCATGTTGGACCTTGTACTGGAAAACTTTTTTTTCTTGTACCTAAATAGTGCACTAATCAACAAGACGTGTAGGCTTCACCAACACTACCCCCAGATCTTGAACCTGCAAGGTATGCCAAACTAAGATGTGAGACACATCTGGATCATATGGTTTAGTTAAGGAAACATGAAACACATTGTGGATGTGGGCCAGAGTGGATGGTAGAGAAAGCCAATAAGAAATAGCGTTGATGGCCTTTAGTACATCAAAAGGCCCCACATATCTTGACACAATCTTTTAAGACTTTCCAAAAGAGATTGGACTCTTGTGAGGTCTCACACACAAGAATACCTTGTCCCTTGTTTGGAACTATTTGAAAGTACAGTTATTATTTACATAACTCTTTTGTCGATCAACTAATTCATTTGACTGCAGATGAAGGCCACCTGATCCTCCATCTCTCTCAACATTTCAGGCCCAATCAAAATCCAATCCTCAATTATGTCTCAACTGATAGGTGTGCGACACTTGCACCCATAAAGTGCCTCAAATGGTACCATCCCCAAAGAAGCATGGTAGGAGTTTTTGTAAGAAAACTCTACCAAGGGAAGTTACTCTTACCACTTGTACTATTGATCCATGTAGTATATATGGAGTAAATATTCTAACACTTGATTTACTCTCTCCATTTGTCCATCCATCTACAGATGATAAGTCGTGCTAAAGTTGAGAAGTGTACCCAAGGAAGCATTCAAGGTTTTCTAAAACCTTGATGTCATCTTAGTATCTCTATTAGATATAATGGTCTCTAGAACACAATGTAACCTAAAAATACCCTGCACAAACTTCTTGGCCAAAGGCAATGATCCATCTTGTAATCTCTTGGAATGAAATGAACCACTTTAGTTAATTTGTCAACCAAAACCAAAATGACATTGTGCCTCTGCTTGATCATAGGTAATCCATGGATAAAATCCATGCTAATTAATTTCCATTTGTACTCTGATATGTCATGTGGATAAAGTAATCTAGCCAAATGTACATGCTCATCCTTGACTCGTTGGCATTCTAAACATTGGGCTATGTAAGCTAACACATCATGCTTTAGCCCTAGCCAAAAATATAGTGGCCTTAAATTAGAAACCATCTTATTTACCCCTAGATGAACAAAAAATGGATTTCAATGCATCTCCTCCAATAATAAAAAATGTAGATCCAATTTTGGTAACTCAAGATACCATTAACTTATAAAAAATGTACGCATCAAACCAGTAGTAAGATGGATCAATATTAAAGGCTGATTTAACCATCTCATAAATATCATCCCTTGGGATATTTTTTAACACCTGCTCTCTCAAGTGTATCCTAGAGGTAGAGATAGCATAAATATGCCTCCTTCTAAGAGTGTCTTCCACTTTGTTCTCTTTCCCCTTAATGTATTCGATGCTGAATTCATACTCACTGAGAAATTATAGCCAATGTCTTTTCCTAGCATTGAGGTTGGGTTGCGTAAAGATATACCTTAGTCCCATATGATATGTTTTCAGCTCAAATAACTTACCTAATAGGTAATGCCTCCACATTTGTAAGGCATGAACAATCGTAGCCAAATCAAGATCATGTGGTACATAATTAACCTCATGTTGTTTCAATTTTCATGACTCATAAGACATGACTCTACCATCCCACATTAATACACCACCCAAACTTTCACCTGAAGCATCTGCGATTACTATAAACTTCTCATTTAGATCTAGAATAACTAAGATAGGAGTAGATGTGATTTTTTGTTTCATCAAATAAAAATCTCTCTCACATGCACCAATCCACTAATATCTCTTTCTCTTTCTCTAAAGGGATGTAATAGGAGCTTCTAGTTTGAAAAATCCTTCTAGAAAGTTTTTGTAATAACCAAACAACCCCATAAAGCTTCTAACTTCACTCACTTTCTGTGGATATGGCCATTCAAGAATAGTTTTTATCAAGTGGTAGGGTCAACTAAAATTCTATTTGTAGAGATGATATGACCTAGCTAATGAATCTCTTTATGCACTTTTATAACTTACCATAAAGTTTTTTTGTCTCGCAAGTGTTGTAAGACTATGAAAGTTCTCCTCATGCTCTTCCATGTTCTTAGAGTAAATCAGAATGTCATCTATAAAGATTTCCACAAATTATATAGGCAGTGCATGAAAACAATATTTGTGAGGTTCATAAAAGTTGTAGGAGCATTTTTTAACCCATATCGTGTCCTAAAAGAAGTTTTAGCAATGTCCTTATCCTTAATCTAGAGTTGATGATATCAAGACCTCAAATTGATCTTAGAGAACAATATTGCACCCTTCATTTGATTGAATATATCATCTATTCGTGGAAGAGGATACCTATTTTTTATGGTCACTTTGTTGAGAATCCTATAATCAATATACAGTTGCAAAGTACCATACTTCTTCTTGACAAAAAATATTGGGGCTCTCCATGGTGATACACTACATGGTGTATGAATTATTTATCTAACAATTCCTAAATCCAAACCTTCAGTTCATACATCTCTGTGGTTGTCATCCTGTATAGATCCTTTGATGGAGGCTTGGTTCTAAGCATCAAATCAATGGAGAAATCAAACTCCCTCTTTGGAGGTAGTTCAAGTAACTCTTCTGGAAAAGAATCTTGGAATTTTTGTAGAATAGGATAATCATCTAAGTAGGGTGGAATGTTGACACGATCTTTAACATGTGCTATATATAACAAACACCCCTTCCTTTTTACCCTTTTTAACTACATCACAAAAATCTACCTCAATTATATGGGTCATTTCACACCCTTTACGACTGCATGCTTTCCCGCATCATCAAGATATTCAATAGTTTTGTCTTTGTAATTTTAACAATTTTCTTATGCTTGATTAACCAGTTGATGCCTAAAATGACATCATAAGAGCCCAATGGGGCTACATATAGGTTGACTTGTATTAGAAAAGTTGGAAGTCCCAACTCATTGTAAGATACACAATGCTTTATCTAATGCTCTACCCTTTTCCCATATCCTATGTAAGCTGACACATCATGCTTTAGCCCTGGCCAAAAATACAGTGGCCGTAAATTATCAACCATCTTATTTACCCCTAGATGAATAAAAAATGGATTTCAATGCATCTCCTCCAATACCAACTTCCTCAACCTTGCTCGATAAAAAATGTAGATCCAATTATGGTATCTCAAGATACCATTAGTATAAAAAATGTACCCATCAAACCAGTAGTAAGATGGATCAATATTCAAGGCTGATTTAACCATGTCATAATTATCATCCCTTGGGAGATTCTGTAACACCTGATCTCTCAAGCGTATTCTAGAGGTAGAGATAGAAGAAATATGCCTCCTTCTACTAAGAGTATCTTCCACTTTGTTCTCTTTCCCCTTAATGTATTTGATGCTAAATTCATACTCATTGAGAAATTCTATCCAATGTCTTTGCCTAGCATTGAGGTTGGGTTGCATGAAGATATACCTTAGTCCCATATGATCTATTTTCAGCTCAAATGACTTATCTAATAGGTAATGCCTCCACATCTGTAAGGCATGAACAATCATAGCCAAATCAAGATAGTGTGGTGCATAATTAACCTCATGTTGTTTCAACGTTCATGGCTCATAAGCCATGACTCTACCATCCTGCATTAATACACCACCCAAATCTTCACCTAAAGCATATGCAATTACTGTAAACTTCCCATTTAGATCTAGAATAACTAAGATATGAGCAAATGTGAGTTTTTATTTCATCAAAAGATCTCCTTGAGAAATATTTTGTGGCAAGATTTTTTATATATTGATGCTCTGCCCTTTTTCCATATTATGCTTTGTATTTATATGCCAAAAATAATACTTCATGGTCCGAAAATGAGCAAGTTCCCAGAAACAAGGTTTTATAAGCTAAAAAACAATATTTTAACAACTGCAAATGAGATTTCCCAAAAATGAAAGAATAAAATATGAAAACAAAGAAAGAAATACAAAAAATGACAAAACAAAAATAAATGCCCTAACAAAAAATGATAAAATAATTTTAAAAAATGTGCAATTAAGGCTTGTATACAAGAAAATAAAAACCAAAAATGAAAAATGGCAAAACAGTGTAAAAATTGATCAATAATTCATACAAAAAAATAATTAAATCCACAAAACAAAGATGGAAAAATATTGACATGCTGGTGTGGGATACTAGGCAAATCTCATTTGCTGATGAACAAGCTTGAATTGGTAAGTTTTGACCGAAATTACCATTTGTGTAACCAGATTGTCTTCACAATTGTTGAAGGGTAAAAGTTAAAATGAATAGTGAAAAGGGTTATTTTAACCTATATTTTAAACCAATTTTAACTCATTTTTGGTCACTTTTACATCAAATTAACCCCAAAATCAAGTTACATCATCAGTATTAATCCAATTCTTCATCAAATTCTTATCGGGACTGAAATCAATTTTTTTCCAAAGTTATCAAAATCAGGTCAACATTAGGCAAATTCAGTCAACTCAAGTCAATATTAGTCAAAATCACACCAAATCGATTCAAAATCCTTTGAAATCACTCAAAATCAATTCAAAATTATTCAGCATCAATTTGAAATTTTCCTGATTATTATCACTACATTTCAATTTCGCTCTCGATGGGGCATAATCGATACATTCACGAAATTGGGACAAAATTCGTAATCGAAACATCAAATCAATTCAAAGCATCAAATTTTGTCATCAAATTGAAATCATCAATCAAATTCATCAAATCATTAAAACATCAAGTGAAGTTTCTTTTTAGATCATCAGATCATCCATCAGATTTTATCAAATTTTCTTCAGAACTAGAATAACTAAGATAGGAGCAGATGTGATTTTTTGTTTCATCATAAGATTTCCTTGAGAAATATTTTGTAGAAATATTTTTGATATATTGATGCTCTGTCCCTTTTCCATATTATGCTCCGCATTTAAATATGCCAAAAATGATACTTCACAATCTGAAAATGAGCAAGTTCCCAGAAACAAGGTTTTATAAGCTAAATAACTACATTTTAACAACTGCAAATGAGATTTCCCAAAAATGAAAGAATAAAATATGAAAATGAAGAAAGAAATACCAAAAATGACAAAACAAAACAAAAAATGCCCTAACTGGAAAAATGATAAAATAATAACAAAAAATGAGCTATTAAGGTTTGTATACAAGAAAATAAAAACCAAAAATGAAAAAATGGCAAAACCGTGTGAAAATTGATCAATAATTCATACAAAAAACTTGAATTAAATCCACAAAACAAAGACGGAAAAATATCAACATGCTGGTGTGGGATACTACACAGATTTTTCCAATGAACGAGATTGAATTGGTAAGTTTTGACCGGAATTACCATTTCTGTCACCGGAAAGTCTTCACAATTTTTGAAGGGTAATAGTTAAAATGAATATAGTGAAAAGGGTTATTTTAACCTATTTTAAACTAATTTTAACTCATTTTTTGTCACTTTTACATCAAATTAACCCCAAGATCAAGTTACATCATCAGTATTAATCCAATTCTTCATCAAATTCTTATCGGGACCGAAATCAATTGTTTTCCAAAGTTATCAAAATCAGGTCAGCATTAGGCAAATTCAGTCAATATTAGTCAAAATCACACCAAATCAATTCAAAATCCTTTGAAATAATTCAAAATTATTCAACATCAATTTAAAATTTTCCTGATTATTAGATGACTACATTTCAATTTCGTTCCCGATGGGGCATAATCGATACATTTACGAAATTGGGACAAAATTCATAATCGAAACATCAAATCAATTCAAAGCATCAAATTTTGTCATCAAATTGAGATCATCAATCAAATTCATCAAATCATTAAATCATCAAGTGAAGTTTCTTTTTAGATCATCGGATCATCCATTAGATTTTATCAATTTTTCTTCAACAATCAAGTTTTCAGTCATCAAATCGAATCTTATTACCAATAAAGCAATATTATCAGTCAAATTAGAGATTGGATCAAATTGAATCATATCACTAGGGGCATGTCAATTTCATAAGGAATCATATCAAATTGATAGTATCATCCTCATCATCAAATCAATAGGGATATATATCAATTTCATTAGTAATCATATCAAATTGATAGTATCAGGTCGTCTTAAAATCACCAGATAATCAACTTCATTAGGCTAGATATCAAGTTGATTTTCTCAAATCAGAATTTCCTCAAGCTAGTGGTGTCATCAGACCCATATCAAATCAATCATCTTGGAGAAATATCAATATCAATGATAATCAATTTCATTAGGACCCATATCAAATTGATTACCCATTCCCATTGTCATCATTATCTTCAGTATTCTTCTGATAGGTAATTAGTTTCATCATGACTCAATATCAAATTAGTTACGTTGGCTTAAATCAAAGATCTCTCATCAAGTATCACATGAAATTGCAAATTCAAGTTGAGCATCATGAAGTTGTAAGTAGTTTCATCAAGATGCATATCAAATTGTTTGCTCAATCAAAGCATGAATAGAATAAATATTTTTTATCTATCAAATTATCATTCTCGTATCTAACATCAGTGATTGATCATATCATTAGTTCAATGAACATGAGAAACATTAATCATTTTTTGAATTAGCATGCTACCCGCACATGGACTCAAAGAGGGGCAAATGTAATCACCTAAAAATGATCAAGGAAAAAATATTGAGTAAATCCTATCAAAGTGATCAAATTAAATTAAGGAATTCAAAGACATAATTGTGTAATTAAATTTAATCAATTTAATTATATAATTCATCATGAATCAATTGTCTTAACGAATTAATTATCCTAAGCCAATTAATTAACTTCAAATCCAAAAATCACATGGCTAAGGAAATTAATTATCTTGATTTAATTAAATGCTTAAATGCCCTTCCAATCCTTGAATGCCACTTGTCACTCAACTAACTCACAAAGGAAAAATAACTTGGCACAAGCTAACTAATGAGAGTAGAGAACATGAATTTTTCACTTGGTTTTAAATCTCAACCATCCAATTCAAATTGGGAGAATCTTGACCATTCAATTCAAATCAATTTAGAATTATACCTAGGTTATCGCTAAAATGTTTTATTTGTTTATTTATCTATTTTTTAATTAATGTAATCTTTAATTAAATTTAACTACATTTTACACGAAAAATATTTTAATATGATTACTAAACAACAAACTCAATAAAAATTTTCAAATTTAAAGGGCATAATGAGAAATCAAGTACACACATCCACATGAATCAACTTTAATTATTTTACTATTAGGACTTGTTTATATATTATAGTAAAATGATTATTAAAAATATTATAATTAAAATTTTAAAAATTTAAGCATATAATTATTAAGTTTGGAAGTCCATCAAATTTCAATGGTTTTTAAATGAGGTTCAATTTTTTTTTAAATTAGTTGTAACATAAGTAATTTAATGAGGCTAGTACTTGCCTTTAGTTTTATAATTAATTTTAATTTTAATTTATATATAAAGTAATTTTTTAATTATAGATAACTATAAAATTATTATAATTTATTTTTTTAATTATAATTATATTTTTTTAATAAAAATTTGTAAATAATTATAAAATATAAATTGTAATTAATTTGAATTATAAATTAGTTTTACTTATAATTAATTGTAGTGTTAATTATGTAAGCAAAATAAAAAAAATTTTAAGTAGGAAATATTTTTTATAACTAGTATATAATTGAAATCATAATAGTAATATCATAATATTATTATATTATATCTAAAAAGAGCTTTTAAACATTTAATAGTTAAATAACAAAATAAACTATATTCAATTTATATGATAATCCTTTTAATTATTTAATTTAAAAAAACTTCAATAATTAGAAAATATTTAAATAATTTTTAAATATGAAACATTGTTAAGATGCCCCATTTCATTATACTAGTCACATTTTAGAATAAATAAATACATAAAAGACATCAATATCCCTATTGGATTGAAGAATAGTAGGTATTGAGATGAGAGAAAATACATATATTTAAAAAATATCATAGGTAGAGGGTTGGTTTATTGTTTCCTTAACTCTTATGAAACTCTGATCTAGAATTTTTGATTTAATTGTAACACAAGTATTTTATGAAAACAATCATAAAGCGTTTTTATTCTTGAGATTTGCAAAATTAAAAAATAACAAAATGTATAGAAATAAGTGGCGAAAATAATGCATTATGGCTACAAAAGTGTTAATAAAATTGATATGTTATAGAATATGTTAATTTAACCAATCAAATGATAGAAAAATAATTTTTACAATTTATAAATTAAAAAAATTGCATGTAGAATTTAGAAAATATAAAATTTATATCAAAATAAAAAATACAAGATAAGTGTTTTATTTAATCACTATTAAGATGAACAATTTAAAAAATGATACAATAGTACTAACAAGTGTGATGTAATGGTTACTTCTTGCCTTTATTTTTATAATTAATTATAATTTATATTTATATTTAAAATAATATTTTAAAATAAAATAAAAATATAAGTTATAAATAAGTTGTTGTGTAGATAAATAAGTTGTTTTCTTTTCTTTAAAATTTGGTTAATATATATTTTTTCTATTAAATATATATGTAAAAAGAGATTACATAATTATCAAAGGTGTTGAGGAAAGCAGGACAAAAATACCTCAGCACAAATTCAAATAAGAAGAGATAACATGGGAGAGCAAATGAACAAGAAGAGAGATAGAAGATCTATTCATTTAATCCAAGAGATCTTGGGATCTAAGCAATAAATCACTAACAAAGGGAGCATCTGAACCAACCTCGTCCTTGAAAAAAAATATAAAAATAATAATCTATTTGTTATATGTCGAATACTTAATAATGTAATAATAAATATGGTATACAATATTAAGATTTTATGCAGGAAGAGCAACATAATTGAATTGGAGAAATTTCGTGTATAAAAGCTCAAATGATTGATCCATACACATTGATTTAATTGCTGAAAATCATTACAAATGTACTTGCTATGTAATATATTGTATTTTATTTTTAAAAGTATAATTGAAAACATGTAAAATAAAAAAACTTATATTATTTAAATGGTAGTAAATATAATAGTATTATGTTTATATTGTATAATATTTATGTTATAAGCACCATATCGTTTTTTTCGGGTGGATAGCCGGCTCCTTCATATTCTGTCACCACTTGAAGTGACCAATTCTCTGAACTTCTCGCCGGAAGTCACAACTATGCGGGGTCGATAATTGTCAAATTCTTCCTTTTCTCTTCATTGACAGTATACTTTTCAGACTCTCATTTGCACGTATTCCTGACTTTTGAAATTCCTCGGCATGGACGGATGACAGATAAGATATAATCTTCTACGTCAGTGGCTTAGCCTCATAATTACAATTTTCTCGATATAATCTTCCGAGGAGGAGGAATGTATGGGACGGTTGGTCTGATTCCACTCTATAAATTGGAGTGGATTAGAAATTGTTGAGAACATAGAAGAAAATGGCAAAGGCAATGAAAGTGTTTTGCGTGCTGCTAATAATAACAATGGCACTGGTAGTGGCTGAGGCTGAGGCTCATCCCTCCTCTGAACCTAATCCCCAAAATCCCTGCGATGATCCCTGCATTTCCGATCTTGAGTGTGGTGATTTCTTATGCTGCGGCTACGGACAATGTGGTGTAGATGAGAATGGTGAAGACGTGGGATTTTGCTGTTTATCTGCTTCAAAATAAATAATCTATTATGCTGCTTTGGACATATATCTATGCACAGATTATTATCGTAGTTTATTTATGTTTTATATCATCCCTCCCTCAAACACTTGACTTGTTGAACTCTGCTGGTAATCCCTTCATAATACTTATATGAATAATCTATAATATGCTTTGGACATATGCAAAGTTTATTATTGTTATTGTTATCTAATTATGTTTTATAGGGTGTGAGTCAAGTTTATTATTGTTATTGTTATCTAATTATATTTTATAGGGTGAGAATCATTATATTGTGAAAAATATGATATGTTTGGTTGTATTTATGATAAAGATTTGTGTAGTCAGATTGTAGAATCTTTGTGTACAGTATAAGTCATTTAGATTAGATTGTCTATTATTGCATAAATTATTCAGATTAGACGGAAATCAAATTATGTTTTATAGGATGAGAGTCTTATTGTTATCTAATTATGTTTTATAGGGTGAGAGACATTATATAGTGAAAAATATGATATGTTTGGTTGTATTTACCATAAAGATTTGTGTAGTTAGATTGTAGAATCTTTGTGTAGTATAAGTCATTTAGAGTATATTGTCTATTATTGTATACATTATTCAGATTAGAAGAAAATCAAATTTCGATAGTTATGAATGTATGGCATCTTATATATATGTCTTTTTATTGTGAGCATGTATAGATATCTAAGTAAACTTTAGGCTCTACTCAATTATAGAATCATAGTAGATAAAAGGGAGATGGTCACTTTGGTGCATGTAGTATCTTATTTTCTTAGAATGAGTATAGATAAAAGAGAGATTATTATCTTTTTTTGTGTAGCATCTTGTTTTCTTAAAATGATCATAGATAAAAGAGAGATGGTTATCTTTTATTGTGTATCATCTTATTTTCTTCAAATGATTTAATACATAAAGGGAGATGGTTTTATTTTATTGTGTAGTATCTTGTTTTCTTAAAATGATTTAATACATAAAAGGGAGATGGTTTTATTTTTCAAATAAATAGTCTATAATATGCTTTGGACATATGTAAAGTTTATTATTAGTATTGTTATCTAATTATATTTTATAGGGTGAGAGTCATTATATTGTGAAAAATATGATATGTTTGGTTGTATTTACCATAAATATTTGTGTAGTTAGATTGTAGAATCTTTGTGTAGTATAAGTCATATTTAGATTAGATTGTCTATTATTGCATAAATTATTCAGATTAGAAGGAAATCAAATTTTAATAGTTATGAATGTATGGCATCTTATATCTATGTCTTTTATTGTGAGCATGTATAGATATCTAAGTAAACTTTAGGCTCTACTCAATTATAGAATCATAGTAGATAAAAGGGAGATGGTCACTTTGGTGAATGTAGTATCTTATTTTCTTAGAATGAGTATAGATAAAAGGGAGATGGTTATCTTTTTTTGTGTAGTATCTTGTTTTCTTAAAATGATCATAGATAAAAGAGAGAAGGTTATCTTTTATTGTGTATCATCTTATTTTCTTCAAATGATTTAATACATAAAGGGAGATGGTTTTATTTTATTGTGTACTAGTATCTTGTTTTCTTAAATTGATTGAATACATAAAAGAGATATGGTTTTATTTTTCAAATAAATAGTCTATAATATGCTTTGGACATATGCAAAGTTTATTATTGTTATTGTTATCTAATTATGTTTTATATGGTGAGAGTCATTATATTGTGAAAAATATGATATGTTTGGTTGCATTTACGATAAAGATTTGTGTAGTTAGATTATAGAATCTTTGTGTAGTATAAGTCATTTAGATTAGATTGTCTATTATTGCATACATTATTCAAATTAGAAGGAAATCAAATTTTGATAGTTATGAATGTATGACATCTTATATCTATGTAGATTTTATTGTGAGCATGTATGGCTATCTAAGTAAACTTTAGGCTCTACTCAATTATAGAATCATCAATAGAGATGGTCACTTTAGTGCATATAATATCTTATTTTCTTAGAATAAACATAGATAAAAGGGAGATGGTTATTGTCTATTGTGTAGTATCTTGTTTTCTTAAAATGATCATAGATAAAAGGGAGATGGTTATCTTTTATTGTGTATCATCTTATTTTCTTAAAATGATTTAATACATAAAAGGGAGATACTTTTATTTTATTGTGTAGTATCTTGTTTTCTTATACTAATCATAGATAAACGGAAGGTGGTTATATTTTATTGTGCATTATCTTGCTTTCTTAGAATCATAATAGATAAAAAGGAGATGGTCACTTTAGGCTCTACAAACTCAACCAAATTTATGCTAACAACATTGATGAGACCTTTATCCAAGTAGATATTGAGCTTTAGATTCTTGTCAAACTAAACCATGATAGGCGAATTAGAGAAACTAATTAGTGATGACAAAATTAATTGTAGTTCTTAAAATAACGTGTTCTTGTTCTGAATTTGTTTATATGGTAATCTACAAGTATTTTTTGTCACATGATCCTAATTTAGTATTTATTAATATGTGTGCAATGAATATATCTATGATCTTTACAAACATATTAATGTCTCTTTTTGACAATCGTTCTCTTAAAGAAGTAGCACAAAATGTGTATGTGAAAATACTTTTCTAATTATTCTATGTTGATGGAGGTCACTAGAGATCTATTACAAATGAAAGAGAAAATATAAAATTATTTATTTAGATTCTCATCAAAAATATTACAATCATTGATGTATGCATGTGTTGATAAAATAATTTATTATGTGTTAAACTCCTTTTACGATGCTTGGTTTGGTGGAGTAATCACTAACTACCATCTTAGAAATTTCCAAGTTATGGGCGTTGAAATATGCTTTATTCCTCCTTTTCATTTAATAAGCATACAACAAGTGAGATGGAGTAGGTTTTTTTAAATTTTTTTTCTTTCATTTTGTCCCAAGATTTAAAAAGGAAAGAGGTATGAGGAACCAAAAAAGGTAAGATAGCTATCCCCAAGGACAACTGACAATGTCTAAGAGAATTTAAAAGAGGGAGAAATCTCAATCACAGGTATGAACAATTTCATTTATATTTGGTTATTATTTGTGATATGACATATTTTATAGTTTCAAAATTAAAATATCTATTGCTCCCTTGTAGCATTTGACAAATAGATTGAATACTTGATTTTCTTTAATATTTTGCATACATCTTTGCATAGACATATGACAAAGATGACCTATGACATATTTGAATACATTCTTTTTCTTTCTAGTGATTATGACCATATGTCAAGATTCATTAAAATAGGTATGTGTGTGTGTGTGTGTATCACATGCTTATATAGTGCAGACATTTACATATGTGTAGTTACTTTTAATCATGTTGATCCAGTGTAAATTCAAAAGTATTTAATATAAATCTTGGTTGAAAGTGGTTCTAATTTTGTAACTTGAATTTTGCAAGTAAATTTGCTACAGGAGATACTTTGCAACTGTAATGGAAGTTGGAAACATAGAAGGTGTTAGTTATTATTTATTATGTTACACAAAAGAGATGTCAAATTTAACGAAAGAAAAAATGAGTGATGGGATGATGTTTCACGAAGGTCCAAAGACATATTGATGATCTATCATGTTGACTTATCTAAATTTGAATATATGTATCTTGAATTTGCTTTGAATATGTCATACATTCAAACTGATTCAATCTTCGATATATTTTTCAAAATTTATTACATATGTTACCTATATAAATTTTCTAGCATCGACCTTCTACTTAATCCTTGAAAATGTTACATCTTGTACATTGAAAATGTTGTATGTATGTATGTATGTCTTACCTTGGAATTCTATTTCCTATGTAGGTTCAATTGTAGTGCAAAGGACATATTTTACATAACTCAAAATTATTCAACATGTGATTCATTTAATTAATTATTAATCTAATAAAAAGATATATTAGTATAGAAACCTAGTAATTGTTGCATCTCTATCTCTTCATCTAGTTCCATGTTCATTTGGAAGCTACAAGTGGAAACTAGCTAGTGATGAACACTATATAATATTACATGTTATTGAAGATCAGGATGAACCACTTGAGGTGGTGTGAACAATAAGTACATGGTAGTCCTCAAGATCAATTTACATAAATTATCTAGTGTCCTGGTTTTATTTTTCAAATAAATAATCTATAATATGCTTTAGACATATACAAAGTTTATTATTGTTATTGTTATCTAATTATTTTTATATGGTGAGTCATTATATTGTGAAAAATATGATATGTTTGGTTGCATTTACGATAAATATTTGTGTAGTTAGATTGTAGAATCTTTGTGTAGTATAAGTCTATTATTGCATAAATTATTCAGATTAAAAGGAAATCAAATTTTGATAGTTATGAATGTACGACATCTTATAGATCTATGTCTTTTATTGTGAGCGGTTATGGATATCTAAGTAAACTTTAGGCTCTACTCAATTATAGAAGGGAGATGGTCACTTTGGTGCATGTAGTATCTTATTTTTTTAGAATGAGTACAGATAAAAGGGAGATGGTTATCTTTTTTTTGTGTAGTTTCTTGTTTTCTTAAAATGATCATAGATAAAAGAGAGATGGTTATCAAATGATTTAATACATAAAGGGAGATGGTTTTATTTTATTGTAGAGTATCTTGTTTTCTTAAAATGATTTAATACATAAAGGGAGATGGTTTTATTTTTCAAATAAATAATCTATAATATGCTTTGGACATATGCAAATTTTATTATTGTTATTGTTATCCAATTATGTTTTATATGGTGAGAGTCATTATATTGTGAAAAATATGATATGTTTGGTTGCATTTATGATAAAGATTTGTGTAGTTAGATTGTAGAATCTTTGTGTAGTATAAGTCATTTAGATTAGATTGTCTATTATTGCATAAATTATTCAAATTAAAAGGAAATCAAATTTTGATAGTTATGAATGTATGACATCTTATATCTATGTCTTTTATTGTGAGCATGTATGGATACACTAGTAAATTTTAGCTTGTTTTCGATGAGGTTTAGTTGATTATTAGATGCCCATTGGTCGGCTAATCGACCATAACGATCGTCAGAGTTTTTTAGTCAATAATACGACACATGAAATCACCGTCGCAATTACGACATCAAAAGTGGTTGAATTATCGACGAAAATGACGTTGAAATCATTGCTTCAACCTGGAAGAATTGTCGGCTATAACGTTTATCTCTGCGACCAATGTTGGTCGAAATTGTGACGTAAAATCGTTGGAATAAATGTCGAATGTATAGCTTTCTCGTCGATATGTGTAATCTTTGTTGGTCGAAAAAGAGACAGAAAATTTAATTTTATATATATATATATATATATATATATATATATATATATAAAATCAAATTAAGCACATCAATATTATGTCGTTGTTGTTTACTGTTTACAAACAGTCACACATTTTCTGTCTTACTGTGCAGAGAGTATTTATTACATAATTTTCAAAGATGATATGAAGATATTATATTTTATACTTAGCAAGATTTTAATATTAATATGCTTAACAAGATCTTGCTAAGTATAAAATATAATCTTGATTATACATAATCTTGCTAAGTAAAAAAAAAGGTGAATTTCATTTCTCATTTCATTATTTCATTTGCAAAAAAAAGAAGGGCAGCGCGCATGCGAAGGAGATTTTTAGGGTTAGTAGTTGAAGGAAATTTGATGATAGCAATCAATGGAATTGTGAAAAGTTCATGTCGAAATTGGTGTTTTACCTTTATGTAGAGGAGGTTCAAGCCTTGAAAATGTATTTTACCAGAATAAGCTCTTTAATTTTCAATGGCTATTGAATTTAGATGTTAATTATTAGAAAATTAAAGTGTTTTACAAGATTTTTTAGTGGTTGCATACTTAACTCCTTAAAGAACCTTGAAATTTTGATTTTTTTTTGGATCGTTTATATATGGTCAGTTGGAATATTATATATTTTTATGTTCATGTAAAAAATTTAGTTTCATGTTAGATTATTTCAGATGAATCATGTAGACATATCAATATCAAAGCATAGAATTTACTGTTTAGGCTTGTCATACATAAACAAATCAAAACATAGAATATATGTTCAGGCTTGCCCAGTTTTCAACTAAATAACTTACCAATCAAAACATAATACGCTATTTAAACTTGTTCGATCTGTTTTAAACCTTCTCAATTTCTTTTTAATAGTTCTTTTAATCTATTTATGACAAGATCTATCAAATTTGCATTATTCATAGGTATAATAAATACTTTTGAATATGATTGTGTGCAAACTTTTTTCTTCATCAATATTTCTGATTGTGATCCATTTATAACAGTCAATAATGGTTTTATGGCAACATGTCAAGTGAATACTTTAGATTAATACTTTATGATTAGAATGTTCAACATAAGATTGGAGAAGTCTGCAAATTTGATTTAGACATACTGATTTTTTTAAAATGAATATAGGAAGACCTCAAAGAATCACTATGATCATATCATTGACTAGCTATAAAAAAGAGAAAATAAGAGCTTATCAACACTCATAAAATTGATGATTATTCAATAGTAACCATTTTCAAATAACAAAAAAGATAATCAGTTGAGAATTGATGAATAATTTCAAACATAATTTTTCAAGCTCAAATGATTCACCACCAAATTTAACTTCTACATAAATGCAAGAAATTGATATTAAGTTAAAGAGATTTTGAATATCATTACTCTAGGAAGGATTAATTTTTAGAGGTGAAAGAGGGAAAGCGAATGGAGATAAATATTTATAAATTCTTTTAAGCTATTTATAAGCTTAGATGTATAAGAGTGATGATGCTTGGTTGGATTTTAACTACATGGGTGATTGTATTCTTTGAGGTTGGCATGTTAGTTTGTAGTTTCAGTTGGAGATTTGAAGTTGGGTGAATTGGAGCATCTCTTGATATCACCCACTTCTTCTAGACAATGTTGATTTTTTTCCTAGTGATACTATTGATTTACTTAAAATTACTCTCATTAGTTTGTTGTCACAGTCAATACCACTTCATTTTTTGTGTATCCTAATATCATCAATTTTTTGTTGTCAAGGCTTCCATTATCATTCATACTTGGGACTGGTTTGTGACTTATTCACTATCTTTATCAAGAGTTTTTTTTCTATGTTGATAACTATATTTTAACTATAAGAAGGATCTTAACACAACCATTTTCTACATTTTCCTTGTAGGGCTGTCCTTTGACTAGAATTAGGTATTTGTGACCAACATAAATGACTGTAACATGATCTCAGATGACTTCTCTTATCTTTAATGAACATAATCACTTCCTTATCTACTATCAATTATTATGCTTTCATACTTTCAATATCCCCATACTTATATAGATACCTCATTTATTTTCCTTGTCAATTTTTTTGACAAGAGATTACCATAGGATGATTCTTCCAACTATCAATCTCCTTGAATGGAACTTGCAAAATCTTTAAGTAACATTGTTTCTCTCTCTCACCAGTATCAATAGCATACCTTTCTTTAATCAATTCCTAACTTCTAACAAGTATTACAATCTTGTTTATACTTCCTAGGTTACAGTCTCACAAACCTATAAGGCACTTCCAACTGCCAAACATATAATACTCTAAATTTTCCTACTTCTCGGTTAGTCTGCAATAGTACCCTTCCCTACAAATCTATTGATAGATTTAGTCATAATTACTTAGCATGGGTTTCCTATAGATCTTTATTTCTATCTTGGATCCATAAGGCAATAGCAGTCAGTCTTATCCAGCGCCTTCAACTAGTCTCAAGACACTCTAACCTAGTTGATCAAGTTAGGTTAGGGTCGATTGGAATGGCTCAAAGGTGGGTGTTGAGACTGATGTTATTGTCTTCAATGACTGTCAAGGACCCTGAATCAGATAGTCTTCGAAACTAATACACTTTCAAACCGCTGCTGCAAACATTCATTTCTTCCACTGGCTAAATACATGAATTGTATTTTTCTTAGGGCATCGACCTTGAAGCATTGGAACAGTCTTCCAAATTCTGAGTGTTTCAAATCTTTATGTACATTGCCTTAACTTGCTTTCCATCCTATGGCATTGAATTCTCATGGAGGAGTCACAAGTTAAGGTCTAAACTCCATAACAGATCCAAGTGGAGATTTCTTCAAACTCGGTCTGTCAGGGAATTGACTGTCCCGCATAGAACTAAACAAACTCTAATCAAAATGAAACTCTAAAATGTAAATGCATAAAAGTGAACTTGCTATGAAATCTAATTCATCTATTCCCTTCGTAGCAAACTATGTATAATGGAAACACAAAAACTAATCAAATGAACACCAGACACCATGGATGCATCGAAAATGAACTTCAATACCCATAAATGCATAAATGAATTTGTAGAGATATTAAGTCTATTTATTCATTACAAGACTGACTGTGCTTATTCATTACAAGTCTATTTATTTATGCTTCCAAGGTAATCTCTTATTCAAAATAATGATATCCGTTAGGTATTAAATCTATTAACAAGTCCCATGGGCAACAACTAATGTAATTCAGACCAAGGATAAAAGGATTGGTTGTTGCCCATGGAACAGAGATTTACTATTATTCTTTCATGTAAGTCTATTGACAGAGATTTTCTTAGAGCATCGACCTTGAAGTAGTGGAACCATCTTCCAAATTTTGAGTGTTGATTGTATTAAAATACATTACCCTAATTTGTTTTTCATCCAACAACATTGTGAATCCATGGAGAAGATGCAAATTAGGGTCGTGACTTCATGACAAAGCTGAGAACAATGGTTTTGAATCCGGTTTTGAACATAACGAAACTTGCTATAATAGTCAAAATCTACTTATTCATTTCACGTTCAACTGTGTAAAGCCAAATGCCACAATCCTATGCATAAACCCGCAGATAGACACAGGATCTCAAACCCTTCATTATTTTTAACACCCGAAAATAAGAACATTTAAGGAATCCCTTGTTCAATACATAGCAAAGCAAACAAGAATGCACAAATTAATAATCCTCTGCCACATGCCTTATGTAAAGATTGAGCTCAAGCTCTTGTTGCTACCCCACGATGTCAAATTAGGATGTATCTCCTTCACGCACACGTTGCCCTTCTTTTTTTCGCAAATGAAATGAGAAATGAAATTCACCTTTTTTTTAACTTATGCTCGTGTTTGTCAAAATTTTAACCACCACAGAATTTGTCGCTATTTCGACAAACATGGGCATAAATTCAAAAAAAAGAAGAAGTTTTCCTTCTATATTCTGACCAAGCAAAACCTTCTTATTTTTTGGTCAAAAATTTTGGTAGAAAAACTAGGTCAAATGTACTAGTGATATCTAAGTAAAATTTAGGCTCTACTCAATTATAGAGTCATCAATGGAGATGGTCACTTTAGTGCATACATAGTATCTTATTTTCTTAGAATGAGCATAGATAAAAGGGAGATGGTTGTCTTTTATTGGGTAGTATCTTGTTTTCTTAAAATGATCATAGATAAAAGGGATATGGTTATCTTCTATTGTGTATCATCTTATTTTCTTAAAATGATTTAATACATAAAAGGGAGATGGTTTTATTTTATTGTGTAGTATCTTGTTTTCTTATACTAATCATAGATAAAAGGGAGGTGGTTATATTTTACTGTGCATTATCTTTCTTTCTTAGAATGATAACAGATAAAAAGGAGATGGTCACTTTAGGCTCTACAAACTCAACCAAATTTATGCTAACATAATTGATGAGACATTTATCCAAGTAGATAATGAACTTTATATTCTTGTCAAACTAAAGAATTGACCATGATAGGTGAATAAGAGAAATTAATTAGTGATGAAAAAATTAATTGTAGTTCTTAAAGTAATGTGTTCTTGTTCTCAATTCATTTATATGGTAATCTAAAAGTTCTTTTTGTCACATGATCCTAATTTAGTATTTATTAATATGTGTGCAATGACTCTATCTATGATCTTTACAAACATATTAATGTCTCTTTTTGGCAATCATTCTCTTAAAGAAGTAGCACAAAATATGTATGGGTAAAAGTACAATCAGGTGTCACCTTTTAGGCTAACTTATCAACACAACTAAAATTTAGTATTTTTAACTAAAAATTAATTTTGGTCAAACATATGGTGTAGCTAGATTCATTCTAGCTAAGTTAGATAACTTATTTAACTTTTCCAATTGGAAATGTCTATTAAATGCATGTTTTATACCACTTTGGGTCGAATTATGATGCAGTCAAGGTCGGTGGATCCAATTAAGGATAGTCCAAACCTTGTAGCCAACAGAATTACACAGTAGATTACTCAACAATGCAACACAAAATAATTGTTTAACACTGATTTTCATTAACATGCCCAGTTGTAAGGCCTTTCGGGTTAGGGCCAATTACAATTAGAAAATAATTCCGCAAGATCCACAACCAAATCCAATACAAACTCAACTAGTTCAGCTCTGAAGACAATCAAAAGCTGATGGAAACCCTAAGTAGATCTAAACTTGAGCTCGCAAGCCTCCAAGAAATCTCCTTGTTCACAAGTATGCAAACCCCTAGCTCTGCTATAAACAACTATCAGATTACAATCTGATCTACAAGAACATCAAGAACTTTTCCACAACTTCGCCAACTTCAGCTTCAAAAGCTCAGATATGACTCACTAAGTTTTCAAGTCATGAACTTATCTGCTCCTTCCTAATCTACCCAAATTTTGTCCAACTTCTCTCCAAATTCTATGCCTAAACATCTACCCAAACACTCCTTAAATACTAATCATCAACCACAAGTCGGCAAGATGAAACCCTTAACTCCCCAAAACAAATAATTAAATGCCATACAAGTCCACTTAAAAATGTATACAAACATTTAATTTAGCATGTCGGACCATAACAATGGATACCAATAATAAATTCACCAAGTTGTCTCAACAAATCACACAGAACTCTAGTCGGTAAACCAGAACTACCGAGTGACACTAAATTAACCGAGCACCGCAGGCATGACCGAGTAACAATTTCACTGAGCACCAGAGGCTACCGAGTTCCTTCAGTGACCGAGCTTCCTTTAATGACCAAGACCATCGATCAAGGCTGAAACTGAGTAACATCGGCCAAAATACTAACACTCCATGTAGTTTCACCGAGGACACAGAATGCCCTGCCTTTTAACCTTGGATGCCCTTGCATCAGACACCCCAGGTTCCAAAAGATGTTAATATGTGAGAAGAACATCTTCCAGGATTCAACACATAAATCTTGAATTGGTTCTTCACATACAAGTCTTCCACCTTTTCTTCTTGCAAATTCTTCACTTCAGTTTCCTCTGTCTCTTCAAGTCTTTTATTGACAATGTACAGGTCAATTCTCCATACTGATCATTCATTTTCTCTGGATCCACAATCTCCACTCAGGAACCAATACTTAGGCTTCTTCTACCGAGCATTGTATCCATCAAAGGCATTAGTGAAAACTTCTTGTCATCCTTCTCACAATAAACACATTTCGTACATAGTCATAAATAGCTCTGCAATCATATTCCAAGGTCTACAGAGAAATATATCACAACTATTCATCTTCACAATATCACAAAGCACAAGATCCTTGTACTGGCCAATCTGAACATCAATGAAGCATTGTTCTCTAACTTCCAAAGCATGAACATCTTGTAACCAGCCAAGCCTATAAGGACAAGGATGCTTCATTCTCTTCAATCCAATTTTCTAAACCAGGTCCTCAGCAACTAGGTTATTAGTACTACCACTATCAACAATAAAATTACAAAATTTACCTTCAGTCTTGCATCGGGTCCTAAACAAGTTACTCCTCTGACAAGGTTTATCCTTTGTACCGAGCAATGTTCACTGAAGCAGCAAGTTCTCTAATTCAAGTTCATTCTGAATGTTCTCATTCATCACAACAGTTTGTCGGTCAACCTTCTTCTGTGTACACTCAAAAGAACAGTGTCCTTCCTCTCCACAATTATAGCAAGCACCCTTAAAGATAACTCTACCTATCTTCTTCTTCGGTTCTACAGGTTTTTGTTCATCTTCTGCATCAGTTAGTTTATCCCTCACCAAGTGATCAATCTTTTCTTTCCCTTTGGAGTTACTAGGTTGTTTCCTCTTAACTTATCTTCTGCCTTCAGAGCATACTAATAAGCATCTTCAATAGAATCAATCTTCAGCATACCAAGCTCATCCTAAATATTGAATCTCAAACCATTCACATACCGAGCTACCTTTTCCTTACCAAGCTCTCGGTGTCCAGACCAAATAGTAAGTTTGTAGAACTCCTCGGTATAATCTTCAATAGACAAATCCTTCTGTTTTAGATTCTGCAACTTCTTAAACAAGTCAATCTCACAGTCAGTAGGTATTAACTTAGCTTTCAACTTAGTCACCATCAACCTCCACCGATTGATCTTTGTTTCACCTTCATCTTCTCAGTCTCTTTGTAGTTCCTTCCACCAAAGAGCAGCATGTCCTTTCAACTTTGTATGTGCTAATCTCACCCGAAGAGGATCTTCAATTTCTTTCAGCTCAAAGAAATCTTCAAGTTCACCAATCCAATCAATCAGATTGTTGGGCTTTAAAGTACCAGAGAAAGTAGAAACTTCCATTCGGTAATTACTAAACTAAGCAGCAGATCGAGGTAACCGAGCAGTTCTGTCTTCACCAAATTTGTTCCTTCAGTCATCACCACTAGATCTAGCAGTTTCAAATTCTTCAGTAGATTCTTCATATCCATCCTCAGTACCAACATTCTGAGGTATACCAGTAACGGTTCTCATGATCTCAGCGACCATATCATTCTTCATCAATTCCATCTTAGATCTGAAATCTGATTTCACCTTCTTTGTGATCCGAGATTCAACAGTATCACAAAGATCAGAAATAACTCTAGGGTCCAATCTTCTTGGAGGCATCCTTAAAGATAAGAGAAACCCTCTGCAACAAACCCTAACCAACCACCTTTTGACAATTTCCAAGTTGTAAACAAGTAAGATCTCAACCTGCAATCTTGCAAACAACTAGGGAACAATTTCACAAGTTCAGTGCTTTAGATATATAATCCAAATTGTGCACAATCTCTTCGCCAACAAGATCAACTTCACAAGATCAGCCTTGCTAGGTCAACCTTTTGCTTCAACAAGATCAAACTCTCGCTCTGATACCACTTGATGCAATCAAGGTCAGTGGATCCAATTAAGGACAGTCCAAACCTTGCAACCAATAGAATTACATAGTGGATTACTCAACAATGCAACACAAAATAATTTTTTAACACTAATTTTTATTAACATGCATAGTTGTAAGGCCTTCCGGGTTAAGGCCAATTACAATCAGAAAACAATTTTGCAAGATCCACAACCAGATCTAATACAAACTCAGCTAGTTCAGCTCTGAAGACAATCAGAAGCTGATGGAAACCCTAAGGAAGATCTAAACTTGAGCTTGCAAGCCTCCAAGAAATCTCCTTATTCCCAAGTATGAAAACCCCTAGCTTTTCTATAAACAACTATCAGATTATAATCTGATCTGCAAGATCATCAAGAACTTTTACACAACTTCGCCAACTTCAGCTTCAGAACCTCAGATCTGACTCACTAAGTTTTCAAGTCATGAATTTATCTGCTCCTTCCTGGTCTAACCAAATTTTGTCCAACTTCTCTCCAAATTTTTTCCCTAAACATCTACCCAAACACTCCTTAAATACTAATCATCAGCCACAAGTCAGCAAGATGAAACCCTTAACTCCCCAAAAAAATAATTAAATGTCATACAAGTTAGCTTACAAATGTATACAAACATTTAATTTAGCATGTCAGCCTATAACAATGGCTACCAACAATAAATTCACCAAGTCGGCTAAAAAAATCACACAGAACTCTAGTCGGTAAACCAGAACTACCAAGCGACAGTAAATTAACCAAGTAAGCCAAGCATCATCGAGCACCAATGTCGATCGAGCACCACATGCATGATCGAGTAATAATGTCACTGAGCACAGAAGGCTACCGAGTTCCTTCAATGACCAAGCTTCCTTCAATGACTGAGACCATTGGTCAAGGCTGCAACCGAGTAACACTGGCCAAAATACTAACACTCCATGTAGTTTCACCGAGGACACAAAATGCCCTGCCTTAACCTTGGATGCCCCTGCATCAAATTACCATAAAATAAAAATTATTTCAGAAAAGTGGTATTTCAATAACTCCTAATCCTTTTAATGATATTTTAAAAATAAAAATAAAAATACCCTTTTGTAGATATCAGAGTCAAGAATATCCTCATATAGATTTTATAGTGTTTTAATTAGACATTGTTTATTGTAATTAAAAAATATTGCAAGTAGTTATTTTAATAGTCAAGGAGATGTTGATTCGGAGAAAGAAAAAAATAGTAAATCATATTAAATAAATTTGGAAAACATATGGTGCACTAGACGAGAGAGTCATCTTCAAGAATATATATTTCTTTTTTTTATTGGGATAGATTTGTTATTGAAAATATGTTGCGAGATGAAAGGTGTCGATTTCAGTGAGTTGGAATTTGAAGTGTTATAAAAGAGAAAATATAGATCACAAACAATTTTTATTTCTTTATGTACTAGTTATATATGTCATTTATGACATATTTTGAAATTAGGGGAAAAAAAATTATTTACATATAATTTTTGGGTGGGAACTAGACCCTAATTTTCAGTATTTTTCAGCAACTGAAAAATCATCTTTAAAAATTTAAAAAACATATAAAATCTTATTCAAAAAAGATATTAAAAATATTAATCATAAGCTTCATCCATTTATCACATTTAATTAGTTTACATCATCTCCAAATTCCAAACATAATGTCATTTTTATACTATTGAAGAAGAATAGCTTTGATTTTGTTAGCCTTTTCCTTTGTAAAAGGGTGACAACTTATTGTGCTTTTACCCATATGTGAAAGTACTTTTTAAATTATTCTATGTTGATGTAGGTCACTACAGATCTATTACAAATAAAAGAGAAAAGACAAAATTATTTATTTAAATTCTAATCAAAAATATTACAATCATTAATGTATGCATGAGTTGATAAAATAATTTATTATGTGTTAAACTCCTTTTACAATGCTTGATTTGGTGGAGTAATCACTCACTACCTGATGCAGGGGCATCCAAGGTTAAGGCAGGACATTATGTGTCCTTGGTGAAACTGCATGGAGTGTTAGTATTTTGGCTGGTGTTACTCAGTTGCAACCTTGACCGACGGTCTCAGACATTGAAGGAAGC